>CAUYRH010057097.1:0-92924 GCA_963574655.1 Perodicticus potto
AGAGGAGAAAGAAGGGAGGGGGAGAGAGAGAAACGGAGGGCAGAGAGGAGAAAGAGAAGGGAGGGAGAGAGAAAGAGAGAGAGAAACGGGGGGCAGAGAGGAGAAAGAGAGAAGGGAGGGGGAGAGAGAGAAACGGGGGCAGAGAGGAGAAAGAGAGAAACGGGGGGCAGAGAGGAGAAAGAGAAGGGAGGGGGAGAGAGAGAAACGGGGGGGCAGAGAGGAGAAAGAAGGGAGGGGGAGAGAGAGAAACGGGGGGCAGAGAAGAGAAAGAGAGAAGGGAGGGAGAGAGAGAGACACGAGACACGTGGGGAAGGAAGAGAAAAGAGCGTCTCTCTTGTTCTTAACTAAAGTTATTGACTTCTTCCTTATGCTTCATATTGAAAATAATAAAAGTTGAAATAGTGTTATCTATAGACTGCATATGAAATTAAAGGGAAATAGTTATTAAAAAATTTACCTTTCAAGTTTGATTAGTGAAATTACTAAGGGAATTATTATTCCATCAGAGCTTATCAGTGGGTAGAATCACTTCATCACAACCCTGCTGGGAGTGTTTTTTAAACCCTCCAGAGTTGTAGGAACTCTATAACCTGAGAATGAGAAATTGAATAAATATTGATTCTGAGACTAAGAAAATAGTTGTAGTAGGTTATTTGGGGGATTTTTGTTTGTTTTTAAATTTTCATTTGGAAAAGCACTAGTACTTGTCAAAGTTCAAAGAATGAACAAGAATACCTGGTACAAGTCTAAGATTAAAATTATTAAGTATTCTTTGTCCTTAGAGATGCTATTATAGATTCAGCTTTTGAAACAGTACAATGTAAGAGGGAATTAAAACTTGAGCAATGCCTTGTTTTCTAAATCTTTTTTACAGAATTCTCCCAATAATATGAGCCTGAGTAATCAACCTGGCACTCCAAGGGATGATGGCGAAATGGGGGGAAATTTCTTAAATCCTTTTCAGAGTGAAAGTGTAAGTATTCCCATGACTATATTGTCATATCAGATTTTATTTCTGAAGTTCTACTATTAGAAGAAATGTGTAAGTTCATTATTACTGCTGTTTATCTAGAATTCAATAGGTTGATCTTTTAAAAGTTAGAAGAATCTTTAGAATTTCTTTGAAACAAATTTTAAAAGACAAACTTTTTCTTTTTTACTCCTATTCTATATGCATCGTTACAAAAAACATAATTGCATCCACTGTCAAGGAGCAAACTGAAAATAAGTTGCCTATTTGCTGCTTCTTATATGTTTTCATGTTACTAAAATGTCTCTAAATTCAAAAACCCAAACAAATTTCATCTTCATAGGATTCATGCCATCATTGAAACTTATTATGGAGAATCTCTTAACCTACAGGTAACATCAGAAGACAAACTACCTTCATTTTGCCTAACTCAACCCTTACCAGGGTTGATATCATCAGAATCTGAAGCAGCAGCTAACAGCATGTCTACTTTTGCACAGAGTAGCTGCTTCCCAAAACAGAACCCAAGATTGAGTTTTTGGTAAACTCCTTTATTTCTGGGTTTCAGCCCAGAACTTCTGCAGGGACAAGACTTGCCCAGGTTTTAGACATTATTTCTGTTAAAAATAGAAATAAAATTATGTTGCTCTTTATTTTGTTTTATTTATAGGATGTATATGACTAGTGAGGACAAAGAAGATATACATTAAAATTTATATGAAATTTCAAAAGCTCAGCCCATCAGTGATGAGAAAAACATGAACTATGGAGTTTAAATCATCGTACTTAGATCAGGGGAATTATTTTTTAGATCCTGGTTCTTAACACTGGTTTGCTTCAGGGCTATGGACAAATGAGTTAATTACCCTGTGTTCACTTTTATCTAATTAGAGACATTTATTTCTCTTTCTGCTAATTTTTCCAGCAAAAAAAATGATATAATTCAGGGAGTTTTATGATACTTCAGTTTAACATTTATTGAACCTACTAAATGTAAAGCACTAGGTTAAAGACAATATATTCTGAAATAAATAGAACACACACCTGCCCTCAAAAAATACAGTCCAATTGGAAAAATAGATGTTTACGTAACTAGAACATGTCTGATTCATCACTGCTATAACACATATAAGCCAGGTATTTTAAAAGTGAGAGACAACAATTAATTTGTGGTTGGAAGAACGTTTTTCAGAAACAGTTCAGCTCCACATGACTGTAACTGTATGGACAGAAACAGTAGAAGTCTCCCTTCTTCTTCCTTCCCAGATTTGTCATTGGTGACTTCCACCTTGTATAATAGTCATAAGAGGGGTGCATTTCAGAACAGGCATCAGAAAATCTTAATGGGGCAAAAATACAGATAAAACAGGGCTTGAAGAACTTCTTTGCACAGAATAAGTACCAGCCACACCCTTCAGCCCCAAGCAGACCGTGCACAGGCAGAAGAGCAGGTCCTCTTATGAGGACTGTGAGTACTCTGAGAACAGAGATGACTAGGGCAGGGCTCCTCCCTCCACTCCTGACTCCTGGCCCAGCTTCTCTGCCCCTGAACCCACGAAGGAGCTTCAGTGCCAGCCTTCTGGCAGAATTAACAGAAAACAGAAGCTCTCTGCTTCTCCTCTCTCTTTCCTTCCTGTCCCAACCAGAAAAGTTACAAAAGGAAAAATAATTGGATGGCAGAGTGAGAAACCACTCCACTGCCCTGCAGGGTAGTACAGCCTTGGAAGTGGGTCCCCACTGGCTACTCCCTTCTTTGGTCTGTCTAGTGAGAACTGACTGACTGTGAGTGATGTCACAGTTTTCTTGGCTTTCTCTACCGTATTACCACACATTCTTGTTTAGACTTTTATCAGGTCAAGCAATGAAAAGAGAAGGGAAAAAAGACAAAAGCAATTCAGTGCTGACAGATTTTAAAGAATGAAATGAGTGAGATATCTCCACTTGATTAGCTTTACTATAATCAAGGAAAGGCAGAACTACTTAATGAATTGAAAAAGAAAACATTTTCCAATAAATTAACATGAAAATTGTAGTGTTTTTTAATATACATAATTGAAAAGCATTTATTTTGAGCAGTCTGACATTTGAGGTTTTCTCAATCTTTATCTTGAAGTTAAAATACAGAAGGCCTCATAAGGAAATGAACATCTATTGAGTACTTATCATGTACCAGATACTATCCTAATCACCTCACACGTGATGCTTGATTTAATTAATATAGAAAAAAAAGTCCAACTCAAAGTCATAAACCTTACAGTGACAACATACTTAACGAACAAAACATGAATCAAACACTACCCAGCTTTTTTTTCTTTTTTGGATCACAAACAAGGCCCTTTATTTCAAGTTACAAAGATGCCCCCTAGTGTTCAAACTGTAAAATGTTTGGTTTTAGAAAGTACAGAATACAAAGACTTCACGTAAAAAATTGTTTTTCATGCTTTCTTCAAGTGAAGAAGGTGATTGGCTTATTTCCTGAATTAACTTAGAAAGAAATATGTTCCCATTGTATTGAATTTTAATCAATTGAGTAAACATGATACTCATGGTATCAAGTAGGAATCACAAACAAGGCATAGATCGTCACCTGTTGCCTGTACCTCTCATTTTCTGCTGTGGTGCAGAAATCACATCAGCCCCAATTTTTTTATGGAATCACATACACCAAATTTATTTCACTTTATCCCAGAGCAGAGGAACTATTCTTTATTTCTTCTCATTAAGAAAATAAAATACCGATATGCTTAGACATAGAAAGGTCATGATGCCTTCAGTGTTCTTGACATGTATAAACAGAGTAATTTATACACACCATTCAGAGATATCTTTGTTATTGGATATCTTTGATGGATTTTATGGTACATGAAGTAGGTATAATAGATTTTAAAAATCACAAGTTCAAACTAAGGCATATCATCTCAACAATAAATTTCGCATTAAATGGTAAAATAATTTGATATATAGGTCATTAGAAAATGTTTGAGATGCGCAAAAGTCAAAGAACATAATAATTGGCATGGGTGGAAATAAACAAACCCGCCTACCAACATCAATAAGCCCAGCAAGTTAAAATTTGCACAGGTGAATGAGAAAGGATGCTGTTGAATGTGTTTCATGGAAGTAAAATAATGGACCATAACACACTCTGTCTCAGAACTTTCATAGTGACCCATGTATGTGTAAAATAATATCCTTAGGTTTTACATTTTTTGCTAAACCAAGCTATAATGCTGATGACAGCTTTGTAAGACCCATTTTATCATCGGATTGAGAACTAGACTCAGAATAGTTTTAAAACAGGGCAACCTGATAGCACAGCATTTTGGCACAAACATTACAATATGTCATCACATATTGATGCAGCAGTATAACAGAAACAGTGAAGTGTGGTCTCAGTACAGCACACCATGAATATTTTATATTCCTAAATATGATACTCCATTTATCACCTACTCTTCCTTTACTTCTGGAAATTGTAAGCTACTTCTCTATTACTTTGAAGGATAGTGACCAGTGACAGCAATTCCTTTTTGCTTGCTCATTCTGTGAGTTTTCCTAGAAATTTTGTGATTTCTCCTAATTGTATTCATTCAAAATAGTTTTAATAAACGCAGCTGAAGATGAGCAGTTCACAGCCTTAGGAATGAGAATAGCATATTGCTTGTATAGACACACAGGCATAAATACAAAGTATTTTACGATACCAAAGACAGCATGTCATTTTACAGTTATTTGTACAATTCAAAAATTAAACTTTACTGGAGGCTTTCTAATTTTTCTGAGTGGTCTTGCTTGGAGCTGATGACTTCTTCCTTTATGACTGAATCTGGTTTTTTTTTTCCCCTATTGCTAGACCCTGTTTTTTTCACTCCTGAGAAAACCTAGTTTTCGTAACTTCCCCCCAAAATCAGTAACAGCTTATAATTTTTCTGTTAAATTTGCTTGAAAGATTTGAAATATCATAGGGTCTAAAAATGTTGACAGTTGCTAGTGTTAAGAGATGATAGCAGCCAATAAAAATGTCTGCTGACCGAGCAAGCGCGTATGTCTGAGCTTCCATAGACATGCCCATGGTGGTGTGTATCAGAGTGAAGGCTGCTGTTTATTTTTAACACTGTTTCCTAATATTACATGACATATGAATGAACTACAGTAATACTTACAAAAAAAGGATTTAAGAATTTTATAAATCCTGATTATTCAGAATGTACATTAAATGAGATGGTGTCTAGAGTTAACTGAATTAACCAGCAACTTTTCAAAAAAGCATATCCTTTGAGGTCCTTTCTGAAATGCTTTAGTATCTTTTACTATTTCACATTACTGATAGAGGATACTCAATAAAAATCTTTGTTTTAAAGTAATAATTAATCTAGCTGTGCTATTGAAATTAATTAAAATTAGATACAACTACCTTTTTAGTTTTGAAATTGTACTGACTGCATCTCAGTAGCTGTTGTGGCTCGTGGCCCTCGTGCTGCCCGAAGGAGCACAGCCCAGAATGTCTCCATCACGGTAAATTCTGTGGGCAACGCTGATTAGATCATCGATTCTTACCGTAAATAACAGTGGCTATAGAAAGCATAGATTAAATTTTCTGTGCCCATTGCACTATATTCTCTATTTTTTTCCTATTTCTAGTAAAACCTTGGTATCTGTTTATTTTCTTGCTTTTTATTCTTGCCCTTAAAAGTCATATGCCAAAATATAATTCTGCTTAGACAAAGGTTCAGCTTCACTGAAGTTTGCTATCATTGTTTATAATGTATGGCATTATACATTATACTTTGCATGGCATCTTGTGATGAAATGGGGGCATATTCCCATTCTGGCGCAGGGTCAGGGGTGGACTCCATTTCATCAGCCCTTGTCTATATCTGTATTGGGGGTTTTCTTTGGTTTTGCTCTGCTTTTTTGCTGCCACAATCAAGTGTAAAAGGTAAGAGGAAGAATCCCCTTTCTCTTCTCTGGCAGTCTCTCCTCTTTATCTCCCTATACTCAACTATAATCCAACATACACTGTCAGTTCAAGTATGTAACTAAACTTTCCTGTATTGAAGCAAAACTGTAGCCTATTAAGTGATTTGCAAGTGGATTTTCCTTGTTATGACCTCTGTTTAAAGGATTAATAATCCAATCCTCTCCATATGGTCAGGGACCCATACCAGGCCCAGTCACCCACCTTTCCCCAGGAACAGTACATGTTCTTACTTGGAGCCCCTCATGACTTCCGTTCCAGATGTCTGCCAGCCAAGCCCTTGTCACTGTGTACTCTTCCCTGGGGAATCCTACTTTCTCACTGTCATCCATCCTTACTTCAAGATTCACCTGAACCTCCTGTGATTGCTGTGTTCTGTCTCAGCATGTCTGAAATTCACTTCACTCTGTCCTCTTTTTGATAACTTTTGAAAAAACTTCATGCTTCCCAAACCCAGGATCATCCCAGTTCCTGGTTAAGCCCCTGCAGCCAGCGTGGGACCCATTCCTTTGTCTATATCCACTTCTTTCCATGAAGCACAATTATTATTAGCATGTTGAAAGGGATTGCTTTTTACCCAGGTCTACATAGATTTCCAATACAATATTTAATAATCAGGGGTCCATATTTACATTTTATTTTAGAAACTGTCTTCTTCTAGGGACCATTACCATGTGGGAGTGGATACTTCTCCCCAGAGTTCAGATAATCCAGAAGTGTGTTGTCCAAAATGGTGGCCACTAGCTATGGGTGTATATTTAAATTTAAATAAATTCCAATAGCTAACATTAAAAATTTAGTTCCTCAGTAGACTGTAGAACAGATGCATCATTGAAGGTGTTATTGGATGATGCTGCTCTAGAAATTTTGTTAGAATCTGTTCTCCAAGAATATTAGGGTAGATTGGCATAATTATCAAAGAAATTGTCCTTTATTCTTCTCTGAATCATTTTTGAAACTACATTTTCCAAATTTCTGGAATTCTCATCTTTTACTTATCAAGCTGACAAGTAAGCACGTAACAACAATGTCCCTGCTTCCAACCAAAAATGATTGTGGGTTGAGATTGCAGCCACAGATTAAGAGCAAGAGCAGCCTGTATGCTGACATATCTAAATCAGACTCTTTCTTTTTTTGGAGACAGAGTCTCACTCAGTCACCCTGGAGTTGAGTGCCATGGTGCCATAGCTCATAGCAAACTCAAACTCTTGGGCTCAAGTGATTCTCTTGCCTCCGCCTCTCGAGTAGCTGGGAATACAGGGGCCCACCACAATGCCCAGCTATATTTTAGATAGTGGGTCTCGCTTTGCCTCAGGCTGGTCTTGAACTCCTGAGCTCAAGCATTCCACTTCCCTTGGCCTCCCAGAGTGCTGGGATTACAGGTGTGAGCCACCATGCCCGGCCCCAGACTCTTAATTTAAATGTTTTCATGAAAGCTTCTTACAGGCAGCTGGGAGTTTTTGTTTTGTGTTAATACCTATAATATTAACATTTACTGAGCACTTTCTATGTATTCAATAAATGCATGGTTTTAAGGAATCAATGGTTTTATTGAATCAATCTTCCCAAAATGCTCTTAAGATGGATACTATTATTAAACTCATTTTACAAGTAGGGCAACAGAAGTCAAGAGAAGTTACACAACTCCCTTGCCCCCCAGTGTACATAGTTTAGATAGCAAAGACTGGTCCTAACCCTTTTTTTCATTATGATTCAACCTTGAGCTGAATTTACCCAAATTTGTTAACAAGTGCTACAAAACATAGATCTGTCTGGATAGGCAAAGGCTGAGAGACTAGGTAATTATCAGCCTCCTAGGTCCAAAGAGAGAGTAGGACTCATTACTTCTTAGGGGAAATGTTAAAAATTTTAGAACTAAGTTAAGTCTATAGAAATTTACTCCTTTTCTTATTTTATATTAATATGAGATTAAAAGCCTGAGCATAAAAGATCATAAGAAATTAAAATTCATTGTTTCCGTTGTTGTACCAAGAAAAACCTTGATAAGTGGCCTATTAAAGAATCGTTGTTAAAATATGGACTCTTCTTTCCTTCTAGTACTCCCCTAGCATGACAATGAGTGTGTGATCCATTACCAGTCTCCTCATGAAAACCACAGTGAATCAGCCCTTCACAGAACTACTACAGAAGAAAATTATTCATCACAGTGTACAGTTAAACGAGGAATCTCAGTCACACCAAACCAACCTTTTTATTTCCTGCTCTCTCCCCTATTTTGTGAAGAAAGCGGGTCCAACCGTGATTCAAACAACTGTACGGAGCGGCATATTAGAAATTGCCCTAAACTGAACTGCAAATAAGTATGTGTGTATGTACACGCGTGGGAAAGAGAATGTGCTGTATATGTGTATGCTATAAGGACATATACACACACACACACATCGACCCACCGGACATTGTAAAATATTATCACATGACATCTTCAGTAGAAATAAGTAGGGACTTTTATTCCATCCTTTTTTTCACGTTTACATTTTAATTATTAAAAGTTGCTCCTGCCCCCTCCCTGAACTATTTTGTGCTGTGTATATCACTGCTTTATATAAGTTATTTTTTAAGGTGAACTCAGATGTTATGGTTTTGTAAATGTCTGCAATCATGGATAGGAATAAAATCGCTTATTTGAGAGCTTTCATTAAATTGCGTCTGATGCAAGTTATCCTGTGAATCACAAGTGTACTGTCTCAAAAGTAGAAGAAAGTGTGTCTTCTTCTTTATGTTGAATCACACAATTCCTCAGTTACTTTCATTGAAATTAGTTTTGTACTTTTTATTTGAGAAAAACACTTCCAGTCAACAAAAACGTAAGTAGGGCCTCACACAGTATATTTCTGCAATAACTTCTTTAATTGGGGTTCTTATTTGTTTGTCTTAAATGATAGAGAAATCCATTAACTTGCTCAAATTACTTAGACCATAGCAATAAAGTGACAAGGGTTGTCAAATTTTTATCAACATGTTTTCTCTTTAACTTGATAAAGCCCAGAAGTGATAACAAAACCATTTGCTTAAATTTACCTCTAGTATTCACAGGACTCCTAGGTCCTAGAGGTAAATCTTAATAATGTACTAATGTGAAATGGTATCTGAATTTTTTTCAGACTTCTTGTGAACACATTCACACAGACATTGCAAGCAGATACATTGAAATTATTGAGATTTTCAGCACAAAGGAGAAAAGAGTGATTACCACACCCGAGGGCCTCCGGAGTGCTGCTTTGCTATCCAGGTCCCTTGGTCCCCTGCTTGCTGGCAGCAGAATTGACTGAAATCAGTCCCCTCTGTGCATACCTCCCCCCCAGGCCCCCGGCAGCACAGCCTCTGCTCTGTTCCTGGGATACTGGGTTTTCATTCAGAGGAAAGCACCTTTAGTGGCTTTCCTTCATCTGGTCATTGACTTCAGTAGGCCAAATCTACATTGTGTAACTGTTCAGAAAAACTTGAGTAAGTGTTAAAAAAAAAAAAAAAACTACTTCCCTAATGAAAGCACCTTGCTCTGTGGCACCTGGCAGATATCTTGGGTTTCTGTGTTTAATTATACATACAAATACCCAAATCATAATATAACGGTATGAAGATGTTAATTTTAGATTCTAAAAGATAATTGATAATCATTTGTATGAATTGTGATACAGTAATCATGATAAACACCAGCTGTATATCCAAACTCCAGAGACTTTGAAAAGCATTGTTTAATCTGACATAAGAATCTTCTCTTTCCTTAAGGGTTATGGTCACTAAAGTGAAAATTGGCAGTGTACAGTCATATTCCTCACAATGACATTTTGGTCAACCACAGACCACATGTAAAATGGTGGTCCCAGAAGATTATAATACCACGTTTCTTTTCTATGTTTAGATATGATACTTAGCATTGTGTTACGGTTGCCTTCAGTATTCCATTGAGTCACGTGCTGTAAGGTGTGTGGCCTAGGAGAAATAGGCCCTCCCACACAGTGAGTTGCACGGCAGGCTGTACCGTCCAGGTTTGTATAAGAACATTCTATGATGCTGGCACAAGAACAAAATCACCTAACGATGCATTTCTTGGAATGTGTCCCCATTGTTAACCAATGCATGACTGTATTTGCTAGTTCCTGGTCCCAGATGACTTATTTCTGTCAAATTCATACTGATTTATTCCTTTTGAAAGCAAATATTTTGCCTGTACATAACAGGAATGCTGGGCAGAAGTACTGAAGGGAGAAAAAGAAGCTGAACTAAATTTATGTTGCAGATTTAAACTGTAGTAAAGCAAGTCACAGTTAATCGCACACACTGTTCAGAAGCCTGGGACTGCACCCTGGAAAGTAGCCTCAGGCTCCCTCGTCAGAGACATTTCATAAAAAATTTAGACAAAAGGTCTTTACCTCAAGCCAAGGTAACCTGAAGATGCCACTTTGTACAGACATCTGAATTTACCAAGAATACTTTTACTTTTTATTGCACTTGTACAAAAATTGACGATCCTTTGATTATGAAGCTAAATCTTATAATGCTAGAATTTTCAAATATTTTGTTGACTCTTTTCTCCATTGTTACTGATTATGAATTTATTTTATTTGCCTTCTGAGAAGGTATTATTTCTTTTCACAAAGAATCATCAACCTGATTTTACTTGCCCTTATTTGGGGATAGTACTAGACTACAAATGGCATCGCAGGCCCCATTATTTTTAACCTATTTGATCAAACAGGTAAAATTTTGTTCTTTTTTAATGTATAGCCATCAATTCATCATAAGTACTTTTTCTTTCTTGGAACTCAGATTAAAAATAACTATTTCAGATTTAAAACTTTCCTGAAATAGGTGAAAAATTATTTTTAAGGAGAAAATTGTATTCAAGAAAACCAAAATGTAAGGATATTTACTTTTTATATCTAAATCTCTCATACACTGAATGGAAGATAGTGTATCTGTATATTAATTTTCATTCGCATTTTGAATCATTTAAACCTTATCCTCTTTTCTTGTAATGAGACTAACCTTTTTCTCTTGTGTTTTCTTTCTCCATCTATGCATTTGTGTTGTTCTTGATATGTACAACCTGATCCTAGGATGATTCTTACATATGTCACCTCACAGTAATAATATCCACAATTCTTGCCTACATTGAACATAAGAAATATGTAAAATGTGAAAATTAGACAGTAGATTAAAAAATTCTTGTAACTCTGCTTTGCATTCTGCCTAACTCACTACATTTGAAGATACATACCATTCTTTCTAAGGTATGTATGATTCTTAGTCAGCTGTCTTTCTTATAGCAAAGTTTCCCCTGGGGACAAAGGCTATGCGGTGCCATTGATCTGGTAATACCTCACATATTGGATGAATGACTATAGCACTCCTTTAAAAAATGTTCTAGTTTGAACTCAATTGTTGATGAATAGAAATTTCACAGCTAGGAATAATCAGAAGTTAAGATTTATGTATTGACAAAAGATTAACTAATTCTGTTCCCCCATGGAAAGTGCCCAAAATACCCCTTTTCCTCCAGGAATAAAATAGGGAAAACGTTCATTTCTATTTTTGTGACTCTCTGAGCTATCTCAACTCCATTACATTTCATAGAGTCATAAGTTAACATCCTTTCTGTAGTTTAAAAGACAGCAAATGAAAATAAGTAAGCTCACTTTAGGACACTAAGAATACTTACACTTGACCACACCTACTCTTCATCGCATTATTCGGGGAATGTGCAGCAAAGCATTCAGACCTGCTTCCACGGTCCTTACTGCTGTGAGGTCTTGATTACTTCTTCCATGGCTTGCTCCATGCCTCACTCCCAAACCCTGCACCTGCCAATAGAAATAAGATACAGAAGGAATATTTTTACCTTCTCAGTCTTTACAATTTTCATCTTCCCACAGTGTATAGTACTAATAGTAGTTTTCTCAGGATTAATAATTGATAATTCTTGATTATCAGTTTTGATTAGAAGCACTCACATAAATCATAGCTACTTGGCTTTGGAATACATTATTTCCTTTTTCCCTTTTTTATATTTTATGTACTATAGAATCTGCCCTCCATATATGCAGGTTTTACATCCCCAGATTCAACCAACCACTGATGGAAATATTCTTACAATTTTAAAAACTAAAAAAATTTAAAATACTAAGAAAAGAATACAGTATAACTATACACATAGCATTTACATCGTATTAGGTATTATAAGTAACGTAGAGCTGATTTAAAGTAAATGAAAGAAAGCACATAGGTTATATGAAATTCTGTACCATTTTATATGAAGGACTTGAGCATCCACAGGTGTGGGTATCTGCAAGGGTCCTGGAAGCAGTCACCCTCCCCATATCAAGTGATGACTAAAACTCTCTTTTGTTGAAAATACTAATTAATACAAGTAACCTGTGAGTGCACAGTATGGGAGGGAGGGAGAAGTCCAATATGGGGTGGCAGGGTGGTTGCCATGTATTTTCCAAAAAGTAAGTTCAATCTTTTATTTATATTTTTCCTGCCTTGTGAAATAAGTTTCTTGTTTGCTGAAAGGTGCAGGAATTTGCCTTTGCTTAAAGCTGTGATACTCTATATTAAGCATGTGTAGGGATCTCCCCGGGGTCTGTGAACCATAACTGAGAAATGCTGGAAAAGCAGAAGAATAACACCTCTGCTTTGCATACTGAATGTGTGTGTGTTTGCCTGTGTGCATGTGTTAGGATTAGTAATAGGACGTTTCCTCACAAAACATTCCCACTGTGATTTGCATTATTTTATAGCACAACTGATAACTATTAAACATAATTTTCTTTGACTGCTTTTTCATTTCAATGGAAAAATAGCTGATAAAAATGATTTGGAATAGATACATAATAATGTATGAAGTAATACATAAACAGATGGAGTCTCCTATGCCCAGATTTAACATACTCATGTCAGCTCAAAACATTAGGCCTTATTATGAAAGTACTATATCTGAAGATAAGGGCATAAATAATTATTTAACCCTTAGTCACTTCACTGATAGTCCCAGGAATCATGCAGCAATTATAGTTTTTGTTGTAGACATTGTTTATAAGAAATTGAATTGACACTATTAATTAATTTTACCAAAATGTTCACTTTACCCATGAACGGTAATTCGGATTAAAAAAGGTGAAAAACGCACCTGAGACTTTCTAAATTTTGAGAAATCCTCAGTTGAATAAGTCTCCCAAGGAGAATTTCCTCTGTTAAATTTCCCTGTTATTATAATTGGTTCTCCTGAACAGAAGATTTTGTATAAGAAAGTTAAATGTGAATATATTTGCTGTCTACATCTTTAAAAGTGAAATACAGCACTATATATAGATAGTACAAATTTTAAAGTGGCACTAGGTGTTTTATATAGAGAATTACTGTTTTCCTCTTCCCTCTTTACAATTTTATTGGCTACTATCACAATAAATGTTTGACTCATTTTGATTATCCCCGTCATTGAAATGTTGTCTGTTTCTAAAATATTTTGCATTTCATTCTTTAAGTGGGATGTTCTATTAACTATTAGTATTCCTGGGAAACAAATGAAATTAGGGATTTATGCCCAGTTAACATTAAAATTTTATTCCACCTTCTCTTTTTCACCAAGTCATTGACAAGGGGGTGAAATTTGGATTCCTCACAATATTCTCAGAACACAGTATGATTATCTGTCAGCTAAATTACATCATGTCCTAGTAAAATTGCTTAGTTAAGTTTAATTAACTATTTATTAGAAAACAGTTCAAATAATCTGTACAGTTGATACTTTAAATTTAGCAACACCTTAGAAATTTTCTTAATATGAACTACCCATTGAAATGTGTATATGCTTTCTATCAAATCATATTTCAAAATATTTTACTTTTCTTGCATTAAGACAATTAAAAATTCACACACACTATATGTTAAATTGAAATTTAAAAGACAAGCTGTTCTTTCAAACATGAAAATTTAGAAGTCTTTATAGAAATAATTCTTTGCTTATGCTAGCCATCAGCTTATTGAATTGTTTAATTTATCTAATTGTGATTTTAAGAGGTTTAAGATGTTTTCTTACTACATGCGTTAAATTGTTACCTATAATGTCTTCCTGGAGAAATAGAGTTATTTGTAAGGTTTTTATAAATGCACAATTTATGTATAAATACAGTTGGAATCTGGGATGACTTCATAATCTCCTATTCTTAACTCAGCGATGACCACCAGCTGCCTGACACATTTTGTAAATGTAGCATCTGTGTATGGGCGTGTGTGTATTGTGTGCATTTGTGTGTGCATGTGCACATTATTACATTTATTCTCAAATGGATTTGTTACTTAATGTTTTTATACAAATTGCCATAAAGATGTATATAAATGCCCCTTAATTTGGCACATGTTCTCACATTTCATTTTGAAAAATACAGCTTTACATTTACAGTTTCTACCCTTTCATTTCTAGCCTCTAACTCATTACTTACTGAAAAAGTAAAGGAAATTGTTCATATGAAGCCAGCATAAATGTTTTCTGAATGACAAGACAAATTATAACTAATGTGGACATCTGTGCATATAATTGAATTAGACATAATGCCTTATATAAAATCAAGGAGTCTCTAGTATCAAAGGCTTTATATGCACTTAAGACAAGGCTATTATGAGAGGAAGGCTAGATAACTAAACTTTGCCAAAAAATAACTTATTAACAATAGATACATATTAATGGATTAAATTGTGGTATTTTATTCTAAATAGAACTACTTAAAACATGGAAATCTGAAGCAATTATGCAGATAAGTCAAGTAAAACTATGCTTCGCCTAAATCATACTCCTCTTTCTGATGAACTATATATAGATCCTTGCCTCAGTGCCACCATGAACATGACCCAAATAAGGTTTCTAAAGTAGGTTCTGCACACCCTGTACATGTATAGATAACATAAGAATATAGAGCAAGGAAGGTAGGGTCTAAAATTGAGACTGGGGGTTCATCCTTAGGTATTAGTAGAAATAGATAAATCTTTTTATCAATACATTCTTAAATACCAGTTCCACTTAGTATTGCTGTGATCCAAATAGAATCTTCTTGTTCAGTGACGCAGCATCATTTGTACATAATGATTAGAAAGGAACATGTTATAAATTCCACTGGCCAGACAGAGCCAACGGTTCTGAAGGTGATTTTTGCAAAGTGTCTGGATTTCTGGGACCTAGAGACCAGAAGTAGGCAACAATGCATCCCTTACTTTAAAGCAGGGAAGTCATATAACTAAGCTTTTCTGGGAGTTATTATATTTCTCATTTGGCAAAAATGATTATCAGTGGAGGCAGCATTAGGTAGGTTCAGGGCAGGAACAACACAGATAAACAAAAGCCAGCAGGATCAGTTTAATCCCCCACAGCTTCCCTTGGTGAATGAGGTAACAGTGAAACAGTCCAAAACAAAGGGGTAAGGGGACAAGAGTGTCTGCATACCCAGCCCTCAAGCAATCTTAGTAATCAGGAGTTCAGTGTATGAGAACTCCTGTGTAATCAAAGTTCAGTGTATGAGAAACACTTTACGTCAAAAGAGGCTAAAAATTACATCAAGGAAATTCTGGAAGTTTTACTCTGTACACAAATTGTTGAGAACACTGTAGCTTTTTGAAAAGTCTATATTCAATACATTGAACATGGAAATGTTTAGTTGTCTCATTTAGTTTTTCAAAGCTTCCCAATCCGTAAATGTTGGGTTCTGCCTTTCTCAGTGAACGACTTCAAATTTTTCTTTCAAAATTGTGTCTTTGCATCTTTGCCCATAATTTTTGAGGGTAATAGGGACAGAACTCTTGATGTCTAGACATGTCACATGAAAAAAAATTAAATTTGTTTTTAAGAAAATACTAGTAATCGTGTTATTGTGTAAATTAGTATCAGTGATATAAAGGAATTTAGCATCGCTTATGTGAATACTGTTTCAAGAAAGAAGTGGCTTATGAATTGAAAAGTTAAATGTCTTCTTTTTAAGTCTTATGGTGCTTGCTGTTTTGTCATCAAGTTAGCCATGAATCACATCTGGACTGGAGGGGTTCTTACATATACTCATTGGTCTCAAAATCGCTTTAACAGAATAGATGTATAAGTCATTGAAAGTGATTTTATTTTAACTTTTGAGAATTTAGCATGCTATTACAACAGTTAGTAACCTAATTTTCATATACAGCAGTCTTATCTGAGAAGTACTTAGACACATTTTTGATTCAATGAAAAGCCCTCAGAAAACTGAATTTAAATTCATCGAAAAATGATAATTTAATCAACATTTTAAAAAATACAAGTCACCTGTGAAAGTGTTAAATGAAAATAGAACCCCTAGCAATTGCAAGCGATCCATCTCATGGTAAAAGTTCTCAAATTAACACCCAATTCAAAGTTAAAATGCTCTAACAGTCACTGGTGAAGAAGAAATTCACTGAACCAAGTTACCAAAGTCAAAACCAACATAGCCGCCATAATTTGCACCAAAGGTGGATTGGTAAATCCACTGCTTTAACTATGCCTGAAAAAAATCAAACCCTAACCAGATTCTCCATACTGAATCATCAGAACATAAAATTCAATCCATTTAACAAAACACCATTTGAAATAGGCAGTACAGTAATCTCAGACTCTTCTCAAAAATTGTAATCTTGCTGAAAGATAGCTAGTTGCAAAATTACATGGTCCAGGGAAGCTCAGTGTAGAATGTAAAACATTCAAGGTCTAAATCCCTGGAGAACCTGTATGTCATGAGTATCTCTAAAATGAGCCTCTTAAATCATTTCAGACGAGAAGTGGTCTGGAGTGAATAGAAGTCTGACAAGCTGTCTCTGGTTTCTTCACTTCCTACATTATTTAAAACCTGTTTGGAAAGGTATTTACTGCTACATTTTCAAGTACTAGAAAGATTTGCCTGTTGTTGCTATTAAGGAGTTACTGAACTATACATTTGCAAAAACAAATAACTAATAACAATGTTTTTGTCCTTGAGATAACCAAAAAATTTTGCTGTTTTGCTCATGCAGTAGGCACTTCAGAAAATATAAAATACAGATTGCAAAAGTATATATTGCGGAACGCTTTTGTGTTCATTTGAAATTTGTGTGAAATAAACTATCCTTCTGTTTATTTGGCAGTATTGGTTCTCATCACATTTATCACAACTCGAGCTTCTACCTTAGGCCTCAAAAATTTAGGTTCTCTTCACCCCACTGTGACGTCAAGTGGCACTAGAAGTATATAAACTTATCCAAATGAAGAAGAGTTTTGGAGCAGACAGATGATTAAATCAGAAATCTTTCCCATTTAGTTGCAAAAATAGATGTCCTTTATCCTAATGGGTAAGAATTGGCATTTATCAAGATTAATGACTAAACTGCCACAGAAACTTTGAGTTCTGAAGTTAAGTCCATATAGTTAATTCCTAACCTATTTGGGGTTTTCTCTTTATTGCTGAAGATGAAAATTTATACTATAGGCTTTATATTACAGATCCCTTTGTGATAATCTTGGTCTGCTTTCCAGAAATGCACTGCATGATTCCAACTGTTTTCAGAAACAAATGACAGCAATTAAAACGCTTCAAATCTATTTCTGGCAGAAAAACCTATACACAAGGGGCAGCACCTGTGGCTCAAAGGAGTAGGACGCTGGCCCCATATATCGGAGGTGGCGGGTTCAAACCAGGCCCCAGCTAAAAACTGCAAAAAAAAAAAAAAAAAAAACCTGTACACAAAATATATGTAGAGAGAGAGTTGGGAGAGTAGAGACTTTTTAAAAAATAATATAAATAGTTGATTAGAAAGTAGAGACTTAACCAAAGGAGAGTAGTAAAAAATACCTAAAAATAATTTTGACATTGGAGTGTTGGAAAGAGTATATATGTACAATGATTTATTGATACATTTCAATGTTCCAGCTCTTTAGACTAAATGACTTCCTATTTTACTAATTGAGTCTGTATTTTCCCTTGGCTTTAAAAGATAAATATTCAGAATGTGCTTAAAGACATTAATTACTTAGTTAAGTGGCTACTTATTTTTATTCTTAGTGATTGTGTTAAAAGAGTGCATTATGGGCTGGGTGTAGCATCTCACACCTGTAATCCCAAGGGCTTTGGGAGGCAAAGGCAGGAGGATCACTGGAGGCCAGCAGTTTGAGGTTACAGTGAGCTATATTGACACCATTGTACTCCACACTCCAGTCTGGGTGACAGAGTGAGACTCTGTCTGTTAAGAACAACAGAAGAAAACAGTATATTAATTTTTTCAGACTTATAAAATGAGATAAATCAGAGACATAAAAGAACTGGTTTCTGAGGATTTTTGTGTATAGATCTCTATCAACTGCCATACATAGTCTGCCATTCTGGAATGCAACCATGGAATTATAAAATTAGTTTCTCATTAGGATACCTTTATTCTCCTGAGATATTTAGCCAGGGCACTGGGATATGAAGGTGACTTGCACGCAGTGGGCTTTGACCTTTACATTCAAGAAAGGATGAGACCAGGAGTCTTGCTGCAAAGGACCAAAAACATAACCATTTAATTCACACCGTCGGCTCCTCTATCTTCCTTAGGAAAAAATCTCAATAGCTAACCCAAACCTGAGCACAGCACTCCTTTTCCAGCAGCTAAAAGTTTGACAACCCGCATCGCAAGGATTCTTATTTTTCAAGCAATATTAAAGGCAAAAGAGATTTAATTTACATGGAGAGATGAGATGGAAACTTCAAAAATGGGACAAAATCCCACAATGAAAAGAATACATGGGAAACAAGCTGTAACAGGTCGAGTGCAGAAATTAGTTATCCAATCATGCGTTATGTTGACTAACCGAAACTAACACACTCAATAGGAAATTCACATAACTTTGTGAGTGAAAATTCTCTCTCATAATTAAGGTACTATGTAAAATTTTGGTAGAGTTAACACCCTTTCATAAGTAAGTACTAGCTTTAAAGGACTAATGTCGCTCTTGAAACACCAACTTTGTCCCTTAAGGAGTAACTCAGGCACTGGTAAGAACAGAGTTCAATCTTTTTTTAGAACATTATTAATACTCCAGGAAAACATAGGTGAGTAAAAGACAAGTCGATACAGATCCTAAAGTACTGTGGCAAGTCGTAATGGGATCTCAGTTATTACAACTTTTCTTGTAATGAAAAGATTATATTTGACAAAATCCTATTTTTTCATTAAATAATCTTGCAAGATGTTTTGCTTTTCTCTTTTTTTAAAATTTTTACTTGTCTGCATTTTATCTATTTTTCTGGGAAGAAAATGTTCACTGACTGATAGAAAATGATAGTTCAACAACAAGCTGGTTTTCTTTTTTATTAAACATGATAACTGGTTTCTCCTGATAAATGTTAGGCATGTCATATTAGATCCTTGTAAATCTTGAATTTACTTGGCTCTTTTATGTGACACAGCGTTTTATAACACTGAGATAAGTATCTATTAATACAATTTCACATTCTATCAACATGTACTAACATTTTTAGTCAAATACTTTCCAATATTTAATGTTTTACAGCATGGCCCTTCATCCTTAATTACTTGGTCCTTTACACAAAGGAAATCTGACCTGGTTGTTTTATTGCCCACCTCTTCAATCAATAGTTCTTAAATATGGTTCACAGTAAATGTAGTTAGGCCTCTGAGACGTCTAAAAATATGTAATATAAACCTTACTTTAGCTTTCATGCTCCTTTCATCTGTGAATTGTTTCTGTGTATTTTCCAAATACATTCATTTGGTTACTTCAACATCTGACAGTGGGCTCCTGGAGAGGCACTCATACCCAGTTGTAACTGATACATTATATGGCTTTCCCAAAATAATGATTAAGGAAAACAAATCATCAGCCAACACATTTCTGAAACCAGGAGCCGGGTGTGGTGGCTCATGCCTGTAATCCTAGCACTCTGGGAGGCGAAGGCAGGTGGCTTGCCTGACCTCAGGAGTTCAAGACCAGTCTGAGCTAGACCCCCTCTTTAAAAAAAAAAAAATAGCCAGGTGTTGTGGCAGGCCCCTGTAGTCTCAGCTACTTGGGAGACTGAGGCAAGAGGATCTCTTGAGCCCAAGAGTCTGAGGTTGCTGTGAGCTATGATGCCAAGGCACTCTACCACGGGAAACAAAGTGAGACTTTGTCTAAAAAAAGAAAAGAAAACAGAAAGAAAATATTTCTGAAAAATTTATTTGCTGATTGCTTGCAATAATTAACAGCTTATGTCTCCGAGATAAGACTTGATTCTTCATAAAGAGGCCAGTTAAATTAACTAGTGAGTTTACTAATTAAAATTACTGTGACTTTACTCTGTATCCCAGGTGATTCACATGAATGTGTATTCAAAGGCTAGGATTACAGAGGGAGGTGGTAGACGGAGCGGCCAGGTTGGTGGACAGGGCTGCTGGGCATGAATGAGTGTGCACACAGCCTTCTCTGGAAGAAGCTTCTGCTCCCCAAAGCAGAAGGGTGCAAGTAAGCCTAAAGGGCTCCAATTGAAAGGGGATCATCACCATCACTGTTACGAGTGGCGGCATTCTTAAAATTTTAAGGCCTGTATGTTTAACCTTTATGCCATGCCATATCTCTGGTAGTCCTCCTACGTGCAAAAAGTGAAATAAAACATAAAAGTTTGAGTCACCCCAAACAGGAAGATGCAAATGTTTTCCTAATAAGGAATATGTCTATCTGGCCAAAACAAAAAAAAACTTCAGATATTGACTTTAAAAATTTTTTTATTTTGCTTAAGATACATTTTATTAAAAAAAAAAATAAGAAATAAAGGACTTTTTTTAGAAGCAGCGTAGCATCACAGAGTGACAAACCACAGGAAATCAGCAGACAGAAAACGTGGATTCTAATCTTGCTGTCACTACGTGACTCTGAACAGGTTATTTGGGTTCTCCCTCAGCCTCAGTTTGTTCAGCCCCAAAGTGAGAATATTGATTTAAACATCTCTTAGGCTCCAAAACTTCTTAGGAAAGTAGTACTAATAAAATCTCTCCTTTTTTTGTTGCAGTTGCCACTGCTGTTTTAGCTGGCCAGGGCCGGGTTCAAATCCACCACCCTTGGTATATGGGGCCAGCACCCTACCCACTGAGCCACAGGCACCACCCGATATATCTCTTAATGCTGTCACATTTTGATAATAGCAACAATAACGCTGTATCTAACACTGTCAAGGTCAAGATGAGCAACATCTGAAAAACAGCTAGAAATTTTTATCAGTATAGAGAAACAATCAAAAAATATTTAAATCTTATTTTTCTGCTAATGAAAGCAAGTTTAAGGGTTTAATTTTCCATTGTTGAGTTCACTTTCCCTTGTTAATAGTCAATTTTCATTGAAAATGCCAAAAATAAATACCTATCAATCTTCTCAGACAATTCCAGGATCCTAAAGAAATAAGCAACTAAGAGGTGAGGAGAGTTGGAAGAACGTCATTAAATATGGCCTCTGCCCAATGGAGGTCACTATGAGACAGACTATGTTATGGTCCTTTATTTCACTTCCAAGAAACATAGTAGCGTCCTTTCTGATTCACCCATGCAAGTTTCATGTATCTAACAAGAATTTTTTTTAAATGCATAAGTCTCAATTGGACTAACTTTTGTCACTTTGATTGCATTTTGAGCTTCACTAAATCTAAGCTCTAAGACTCTGACCTGATGAGTTGTTAATAATCTTTCAAGAGCAGCGCCCGTGGCTCAGTGGGTAGAGCGCCAGCCCCATATACCGAGGGTAGTGGGTTCAAACCCGGCCCCAACCAAACTGCAACAACAACAACAACAAAAAATAGCCAGGCATTGTGGTGGGTGCCTGTAGTCCCAACTACTCGGAAGGCTGAGGCAAGAGAATCGCCTAAGCTCAGGAGTTGGATGTTGCTGTGAGCTGTGATGTCACAGCACTCTACTGAGGGCGGTAAGGTGATAAACCCACTCTGTCTCTACAAAAAAATAAATAAATAAATAAATAAAAATAATCTTTCAAGAACAGAGGTATTAAAATATAAAAATGGGTTTTTATGAAATCATCTTGTTCTTGCGAAGATTTTCTGCTATTTTTCTTTTTTTCGAGAACTCTAAATGTCCACTTGAAGGACAAAAGTTGCCATAATATTCTGTTGACATAGTAATGAGATTTTAGTACCTGAAATATTTAGAATATGATTTTAGAAAAAGAAGAAGAAAGATATCACAGATAAGCAAGTATAATGAAAAGATCTTAATTAATGCCTCAAGCCTAATGACCCATTCAATGGCTGAATATCAAACTTCATAGAACCTGATTTATTTTGGAAGTAGGGAAAGAAAGGAAGGAGGAAGCAGTTGCCAGATCAGACAGAAGATTTTGTAAATAAATCCTTCGACAGTCATTTTATAAAATCTTTGTTAGTTTATGATTTGTTATGGGCATTTTGTTTTACTTGGTTGTGCAATTTGTTCTGAATTATATTGTGGTTGATTTTTGTCCCCTATATGTGCACAGTTCATCAATCTATGCAGAGCATTGTGACAATGACATGAAATGATACATACAAATAACTGTATACTATTCTAGCACAATAAACATTCCTATAATTACTAATAATAACAAAGCCTAGTTATTCTCTTTTATAATTAGAAAATATTGAAAAGAAAAAACAACTCTTTGAATCATTCTGGTTTTTTGTTTTTTTTTTTTCTTGTAGAGACAGAGTCTCACTTTATCGCCCTTGGTAGAGCGCCATGGCGTCACACAGCTCACAGCAACCTCCAACTCCTGGGCTTAAGGGATTCTCTTGCCTCAGCCTCCTGAGTGGCTGGGACTACAGACGCCCGCCACAACGCCTGGCCATTTTTTTGTTGCAGTTTGGCCGGGGTCGGGCTTGAACCCACCACCCTCAGTATATGGGGCCAGCGCCCTACCCACTGAGCCACTGGTACCACCCTGATTGATTCTGTTATAGGAACAAAATATTTAAGACTTACAAAAAAATCCTAAATTATGCATTCATATTTCCCTTACAACCAAATAGTACTTTTTTTTTAATTGAAAAACTCAAGGTTCTGCTCTGAACTTCAGTCTAAGAACTTAATGATTCAGAGATTTTTTTAAAAAATTATTTTTTTTATTGTCTTTATTATTAAATCATAGCTGTGTACAATAGTGCAATCAAGGGGTACAATGTGCTGGTTTCATATACAATCTGAACTATTTTCATAAAATCTCATGACACCTATAGAACTGAATTTTAAAAAATATTTTCCAAGAATTACATTTTATTTTGATTTAGCTTTTTAAAAACTTACCTGGTTAAGTTTTTATATTAAAATAAGTTATGGGTGGCACCTATGGCTTAGTGAGTAGGGCACCAGCCCCATATACAGAAGGTGGTGGGTTCAAACCTGGCCCCAGCCAAACTGCAACAACAACAACAACAACAAAAAATAGCCATGCATTGTGGCGGACACCTGTAGTCCCAGCTACTCGGGAGGCTGAGGCAAGAGAATCCCCTAAGCCCAAGAGCTGGAGGTTGCTGTGAGCTGGGACGCCATGGTACTCTACTGAGGGTGACAAAGTAAGACTCTCTCAAAAAAAAAAAAAAAGTTATAGAAAAGCATTAACATCTCAAAGATTTCTTAATTTTTTATAACTCGCTGCTATTTGTATTTATTGCTGCTGTATAAGAAAGAGAACAAGAGAACTAGCAGATGTAAAAATTCTATTACAACAATGCATTTTGTAGGGAATATTCTGGATTCAAGTCAGATTTGGTCTAATCCAGCATATTCTTGATCTATAGTCTGTGTATTGAAGTGCCAGAAAATCCAGATATACAAACGAGTGTATATTTGTTACACTATTGACCATACTGGGGTGGAGAATCTGTAGCCTTAAAGCCACAAAGCCACATGTAGCCCTCGAGGTGGCCTTTTAAGTGCAGACTTTTGATTGAATTCGAATTTTACAGAACAAATCCTTGCATTTTTATTAATATAGTAGAACCTCAGTAAGTTGAGCACCCAAGGAACGATAATAACCTGGTCAATCTACGGAGGTGGTCAGCACAGAAACTGGGCCTGCTATACTGATACCTACAGGTGGTGCATGTCCAGTGTGTGAAAACTGGGTCAACTTAAGGAAGTGGCCAATGTAGGGAGCTGATCAACCATGGAGGTTCTACTGTACATTTTTGTCTTTTTTTATTTTACTTTTACAATTAACATATTTAAAATACCAAAGAATAAAATCAGTTTCAAAGAAACAATCCTTCCAGATTGACCAGCACAATAGAACCTCAGTAAACTATAAGTGCTAAACTGATGGCTGCTACACTCATGATTTAGTTCTAAATTCTCCCATCTGACTGGTACCACTACCACACCAGCTTGTTGGTGAGGTTTTTATGGGAGTCCAGTCTGCTATGAAGTATCAGTTTTTTAGAATGGTGCACCATGTTTATATTAGAAGTGGAATTTGTGAATAGTTTCACAGCTCAACAATGTTTATTAATTCTGTGTGCAGAATTAGCAGCCCATCATCACCACTGAAGGAAAAAAACAGGTTTTTTTAAGTAGGATTGGAAATTGCAACATCACCTTAAAGATAAGATGCTTTGCTTGCTTTGTCATACTGCAATATCTAAAGAAATACAGTGCTCATCATCATTACAACACTCATAAGGACAACAAATATTTTAAATTAGAGGGAGAAGCTGAACGGTTATATTGCAGAAATTAAAAGATGAAAAGCAAAAGCAAAGACGATTCTTTCAAGCAGCAGTAAAATCTGGAAATAACTCCAGTGAAGCAACTCATAAAATAGCCCAAATACTCAGGAAAAGAGGGAAGCCGTTCAGTGATGTAGAAATGATGAGAGTGATGTTCCAAAGTACAAACAACTGCCTCTTTTAAGGAGATTTACAACTAATCAGCAGCATGAATTAGCCTTCAACATAACAGAACAACTTCATGCAATACTTCAATATAAACAGTAGAACTTTCATAGTTGACCGCCTCCCTACATTGACCACCTCTTAAGCTGACCTAACTTTCACAGACTGGACATATCTGTATCAGTATAGTAGGCCTCCTTATGTTGACCACCTCCATACGCTGACCAGTTAGTTACAATCTCGTGGATGGTCAGCTACAGAGGTTGTGTTCAATCACTTTGTTTTTTTTTTTTTTTTTTTTTTTGAGACAGAGCTTCAAGCTGTCACCCTGGATAGAGTGCCGTGGCATCACAGCTCACAGCAACCTCCAATTCCTGGGCCAAGCGAGTCTCCTGCCTCTGCCTCCCAAGTAGCTGGGACTACATGCGCCCGCCACAACGCCTGGCCATTTTTTGGTTGCAGCCACCATTGTTGTTTGGCGGGCCCAGGCTGGATTCGAACCTGCTAGCTCAGGTGTATGTGGCTAGCGCCTTAGCCCGTTGAGCCACAGGCGCCGAGCCATGTGTTCAATCACTCTGGATGAATCATCGGATACTATTGACTCAGCGCAGGTTTTATATTTCATCTAAGTCATAACAGAAGATTTTGTTTGCTGTAAAAAGTTACTTGCTTTGGGAACTCTTACTAACAACATGGAAATGTATGAACCCTTCCTCATCATCGCACAGTATTTTGTTTGAAACAGCAAATGGTTCCTGGCCACAGCATCAGGGTGGTGCTGAGGCTCCCGGAGGACTCCGCAGGCAGCAGTGTGTGGGCGATCTTCTCCTCCCTAAGACCAAGACTCGGTGCTCGCAAGTGGGCTGACAGCCGCTTGGCTTTCTCTCTCCTTTTTGGGCCTGTCGGTCCGAGCCTTGATGTTCTCCCAGCACTTCTTCAGCTGTTTGAAATCCCAGTGATGCTCAGGTGAGAGTTTTACCCCTGGGCTAGCACTTGCCAGGTACTTGCTTGAGGGCAATAGTTCCCGCCTCACTTTTCTTACACTCCAGCACATATTTGTAATTTTCTATTAAGGCAAGCAAAAGGCTCTCTTCCGATTCTGAGTATTTGGCAGGTTTTGTTATTTTGTTGTTCTGCATGTTCCACTCTATTTCTGGTTGTTAGCTATCCGAGTCCCATCGCTGTGTGCATGGCCGCAGAGCTGGGGTCCCATCAGTGTAGATGCCGCTCAGGCCGCCCAGGCCCCCACCTGCACCCCAGCCCATCGCTGCCCGCCCGCAATTCTTTACCTCCAACCCTGGATCTAGAGCAAAGCAGATCCAGGGACTGTTTCTAATTCCAAAAGCTGTGACAGGTGTCATTTGCTGGAGAATCCGTTCTAAACATCCAATCTGGTGCCAGACCGTCCTTGGACTACAGGCACCAAAACTAAGAGATGGATTTTTAAATGAAGCTGTATTAAAGCTACTCCAGGAAGGTCAAATGGGACTTATTGTCCAGTTGCATTTATCCAGAGGAGCCTGAAACTCTGGACCACTAAACTGGTTTGATTGCCGGAAGACTCTTTGTCCCAACCCAATCTGGCCACAACTAGGGTGTTGTATGTAAATCAGGTTCCTTGGTTAACAAATGCTGAGCAAAGGTTTGCAAGCTGGACGTTTGTTAGGGAGTGTTTTCCCTATAATACTGTAAGAGAATGAAGTATTCATTTCCTAGGTTGCTGCAACAAATTACCACAAATTTAGAAGATTTACACAGCACAATTTATCATCTTACTGTTCTAGACATCAGAAATCAAAGCCCAGTGGCAGGGCTTCATTCCTCCAGGGAGCTCTTGGGGAGAATCTGTTTTCTTGCCTTTTTCAACTTACAGGGCCACCTACATTCCTTGGCTACTAGCCTCTTCCTCTGTTTTCAAAACCAGCAGCCTAGCCTCTTCTGTCTCCTCCAACTTCCTGCCTCCCTCTTATAAAGACCCTTTATAAAATGTAATCATTTACATTTTGGCCCATCAGGATCATCTCTTCCTCTCAAAATCTTTAACCGAATCACATCTGCAAAGTATCTTTGACCAGGAAAGGTAACATATTCCCTGGTCTGGGGAGTAGGATATGGACATCTTCAAAGGCCATTATTCTGTCTACCACAGAAGGGAAGGGAGCAGACCTGGGCAGAGGGAGAAGCTGAACCACTGTTACACAGCTGCAACTGAGACTTCAGCTAATCCACAGGCATTTGGACCACAATGTGCTTCAGAAATGTCCCAGATTAGGGCCAAGCTTTATACTCACCAAATTAACCAGTTGGTGAATGTAGTTGTCCCCAGGGAGGGGACAAAAACCAAAGCCTGGATGTTCCCCGTTACCAAGGGCAATTCCTGGGGTGGCACCTAATGGTAGGTAACACAAGGGCGAGTGCCCCCCACAGCTGGGGGTGTGAGTGTTTGAGTGCTGAGGAGGAGGCATCTGGGCAGCACAAAGCCCACGGAAGCCCCGCCTGGCCCTGCTCATTTCTATCTATTTGCTCTGTACAGTCGGTCATGCCATGTGGGAACTGCTGCTCCGAGATTCTGGTCAGTCTTTTCCTGAGAACCTTGCAAGGGGATGTTTAGTGGGACAAATGATAGTCCCTCTTCCTGCAGCAGGACTGTGACCGACTCTAGTGATCACTTTCCTCAGCTACTCTTTCTAGATTACTGTTGACTAGTGCCGCTACTGATGTAGGCGGTTACCTGGTGGGGTGACCCAGACGCTCATACCTGGGAATCTGGGCCCTGGTCACATGGCACAGGCCATGACTGCTGCACACACACATCTGTTTGTTAGCAAAACCGGACAAGGAAGAACGAAGAGATGCCCCAATATGTCTGCCTCACCAAAACTCCTGCTTCCTCCTCAGGCTCCTCCAGATGAAGGCCAGGTCCCTGCCTGGATGGTGACATCTGCACAAGAGCCCCAAGTGCCTGGGCCCCTGCAGCGCCCCCTGGTGGGCGTACTCTCCCTTTGGGAATCAGGAGCTCTGGACGCCCAAGACCCAGAGTTGCAGGAACTAAATCACACGTTCTCCAAGAGGGTCACTGGAAGTCACGCTGAGCGAATCCAGTCCAAGACTCTTGTGTTTTCTCTGTTAGGGACATGGTATAATAATATTCCATGCTATTCTATAATAATGTACCAAGGCATAATAATCCTCTAATGGGGATAGTTAGGGACTATCTCACCTTTTCAGGAACTGGCTGCGACCAGCACAGCAGCTGGAGTAAGCCTTTGAAATGCAAATTATGTCATTCCTCCTCTCAAAAATCTCCAAAGATTCCCCTTTCACTCAGAATAAAAAGCCAAAGTCCTTACAGTGGCCTTCAAGTCCCCTTACAAACTCTCCCCCCCTTCATTACCGTTCTGACCTTGTCTCAGGACCCCCATGCACCCCTTGCTGCTCCTCAAACACGTCAACCTGAAGGCCTTTGTGCTAGCTGTTCCCGCTGCTTCCAGAACACTCCTGTGTCAGTCAGAATGACCTGGGCTATGAGGCAACAGCAAACAACCCCAGCCCTCAGGGTTAAGGCAGCACAGTTCACTGTGGGCTGCCTGAGTGCAGCCTGAGGGCCTCTCCCACCTGGATCTCGGCGGCTGAAGGGAGGGACCACCACCGTGGGCAGTCACGCCTGCCACTTAAAGCACTTCACTCACCTCTGCTTACAGGTCACTGACCAAAGTGATTACCATTCAAGGGACAAGAAAAGCTATTCTACCAAGTGGCCAGAAGGAGGAGGAGGAAAGGAATGTTACTGACAGTCCTGAGGACTAAACTTTGCCCCAAGCAGGCCTCAGGCCTCACTCATTCACTCCCTTTAAACCCTCTGCTAAAAGTGTTCTCAGTGAGACCTTTCCTCATCATTCTATGTAAAATCGCAACACTGCCTACCCACTGGTCCCTCCTTTTGCTTTATTTTTCTCTACAACGTCACCCGGTACACACACGCTGCACGTGTATTTTTGGTCCATTGCTGCCTCCCCTGTGGGAATGGTCAGCTGACTGACAGTGGGAGGTTCTGCTGACTGCGGTCACTGTTTCCTTAGTCCCCAGAGCACTCACTATATGCTGAGAGAATCTTCGGGACCCTTTTAAATGCCTATTCTCATTCACATTAGGATTTTGAGAGAATAATTTATAGTTGTCATTTGGCTCCAAACTTCTTCTGACCTGACTTCACCGATGAGAACAGGGACAAAATAAAACTGACATGGCAGCTCATTTTTACATCCCTCTGATATCTGAGGCTTTATTTGATCCTATCTTGAAGAGAATGTGCAGGAGAGTCTTAATTCTAACAGGCAGGAAGCATCATTTTCCCAAAATTTATTAAAATGTTTGTCTTTATTAGTTCTGATATGTAAACCAACATTTTTCTAACCTTCAAATTACCATCTGAAGTAATTTGTAAAGTTCTTTTTAATTAAATATGAATTGTCGAAATGTATTAAGGGAAATACACAGTAGAAAATGATTCTCAAGACATTAAAATTGTATCAGTCACAGTCCTAGTTATCACTGGGGTTTCTTTCTTCAGTGGGTCCTTGGTCTTGGGGATCTGAAGAATGAACCCACAGACCACAGATCCATGGTAAGATAGGATTTTATTAGACAGAAAGGAATAAGGAGGAGTAAGAAGCACTGGGACTTCTGGACAGAAGGACTGAAAAGCACCAAACCTTCGCAGAGGGAAAGACCCACGTGGGCTCTTTGTCTAGAGGTATTGTGTCTTGAGAATTACACTTGGCCAAGACTTGACAAATGGAAACACATTTTCGATGTTAATGAGTGTTATCGATGGATGAATGAATCCAGTCCCTCTAGCTCAGGGCAAAAAGTTAGGTTGTTCCTGTCATGAAATTACCCAGGCCTAGGAAAACTGGGGTCCCCTGTCCAGCCTTAAATGGGCGAACCCTGTATCACTAGTTAAGTATACTCATTACCAGATTAAATGACGGGCACTGATTCTGATAAATTGCTGTGAGCTGGCATTAGGTTACTTTCTCACATTTTCTCCTCTTCTGTTTTCTCTGCATATGATAAAACTGAGAGGAAAAAAAATCCTAAATGAAAAATCTGAGATGTCACTATCCACATTATAGAAAATATATGTTTTCTTTTCCAATGCTTTACAGTGATTATTTAGAATGTTATAAAAATGAATATGATTTTATCTAAATACTATTGCAAAAATGACAAAGGTTGTTAGTATTTGGCCATATGAATCAAAGAAAGTTACTCAGGAATTCAGATCTGATTACTAATTAGGTGGGTAACTGGGGATAAATTTCAAGATCTTAGCATTTCCATTTAAAAATTGTAATAATATTAATGTCCAATCCTATGCAGGAAGGATCTCTTGGGAATTAATTATTCTAAAGGGTCTTAAGATAATGGGAAATTATCAAAAGTTTGGTTACCCTTTTTAATCTCCTGTAAGGATAGCGACTGACCTAGACCTTGTTTGATGCTGCACTGTGGTCCCCACCAAGGTGAGGCGTCTGACCAACCTGCCCCATCAGAGAACATGCTGAGGAGTCTGCAGCTTCCTGCATCTTCAGCACCATCAACTACATGGCCGAAAACGGATTTCAAACCTATAAGAAAAAGAAATATTCCCAATATAATGTTAGCTTTGTTTTATTGGGATACTCTAAAAGGTGCAAACATCATGATAAAAGTACACCACCTATCTGAGAGATACAATTTAAAAGTGCACTATCATTAATATGAGTTGGAGCAGTCATCTGCTCTGAGCTTTAAATAAATAATACAAATGTCACTCAGAGATTAAAAATAAATAAAAATCACAGGAAATAAAAAGAAAATACATGAAGGACTGCCTACAGTCTTATCAGAGCATTCCGGGGGTATATCAGTTAGTTGGAAGTATTTTGGTTATACATCACCAAACTCAAGGTGGCTTAGAGGGAAAAAAAGAGAGAAGGCATGGGGGGACTTACTTGTTCATATAACTGGAAAGTTCCAAGGTCTTTAGGTTTCAGGTAAGGTTTGATCCAGCAGTTCAATAATATTACCAAGGACTTCCCTTTACCTATATTCTGCTCCATACCTGAGTGTCCTTATAAGAGTCTGGTAATTTTAAAGTTTTTTCCAGCTTCCCTTCTCCATTTCCAAGTAGAGCTTAATTTCCCTTTGGAGAATAATTTCTCCCCCACTGTGCTTAACCTTAGGAAGGAGGCAATTATTCCAGGCACCTGTCTCATCTTTACTGAAACTGAAAGAAACAGTTTTCACCCCTCCCTGTGCCCTTCCCTTCCCAAGCTCCAGGGTCATAAGCAGACATATATATGACTTAGGCTAAGTTGGGCAAATGCGGTCTCCTGGAACTTCGCATCTTGACAATTGCACAAGATAGAAAGAACAGGGGCGAGGCCTCTGGATTCTTCCTAACAAGCAGCCTTTGCTGTGCTCCCAGCCCCGCGGCATAACCTTTGCTCCCGCCCACTGTCAGGCCTGCCTCTCTGCCCTGAGAGCATTCTTCTTTGCTTAGTTTCTCCAGGGCTGCTACTTGACAGGGGAATGATGCTCTCTGGGGATGCCCACGCCAAGGACAGCCTCCCACTCCATGTTCCCATGGCACCGTGTCCCATATCGCATGACATGTCCTTATCAACAAAACATGACACTACTGGTTTCCCAATCTCCATTTTCCACTGGGCTGAGAGCTCCCTGAGAACAGGGTGCTTATGCTCAGCCCAGTGTCTGGCTGCTCTCAGACATTTAGAAACATCTGTGTTGAATGAGTGAATGCATAGGAGAATGAATGTCTCCAGAGAGCAGGGACATGCTGTAAAACAGTTCTTAAGTTTAAGGGAGGGTATTATCAAGTACAAATAATAAGGGCTCTTAACAAAGTGTCAAACTGGCATAAGGAATATTTTAGGCTATGTTATCAGGAATTATTGTCGTTCTTCCAGGCTCTATATACTTGTCAGAACTCAACTTGCTTTATCCTCGAAATTTAATATGAAGGTCTCTCGAGGGCAGAATGAGCCCTGATAGGGGATAGAGAGACTCCATTTTGCCCCCCGGAAAAGACTTCTGATGTTTAGATGCATGCCTCTTCTTAAATGAAGTATCCAAATTTTTCCCAGAACCAAGAACTGGCTGATGACACAACTTGAAGAAAAAGTTGTGCCAGGCTCAGCAGTCTGCATGGTGCCGCTGCTTGGGGGGCAAAAGGATGGTGGAGGCACAGGCTCCCCCCACTCTCTCCTTGAGAGAGAGCCCTGCATACAGGATCTGTGCACTCGCACCTCCCTCAGGGCAATGGGCTTCCCCAAGGCCAGGGTGCTGAGCTCGCAGGTGGGAGAGGGCTGGACGAGGTGTGGCACAGAAACTGGGCTGCCCTTCCTTTTCTTCTCTATGCCCCTTCTTCTCCCAGGAGCGCTGCAAGTAAAGCCTTGAGGTGAGGCCAGGAAGCGGGTGTGCAGAGCAGGGCTCTGAGCAGTGAGCCAGAGGAGCAGAGAGATCAGCGCCATGGGCAGAGGGAGCTGATCAAATAGTCAATCTAATAGTATAACAGAAGCCAGGGTTCTCATTCTCAGAAAACAGAGTTAAAAATATGGGGAGATTGAAAAGTGGAATGAACCCTGCGAATGGGATTGGAATTCTACTTTAATCTAAACTCACAGTTTTATAGGTAGTTATTGTAACTTACCACCATAAACTGGGTGGCTTAAAACAACTCAGATTGAATTTCTCATGACTCTGAAGGGCAGATGTCAGAACTCAAGGTGTTGGCAGAGCCATGATCCTCCCTAAAACTCTAGGGGAGAACCACTCTCTGCCTCTTCTAGCCTCTGGTAGCTCCAGAACACCATGCCCTTATGGGGCTGCCAGGATGGAAAGGCAAAGAGGGCCAGAGGGCCAGAGACCAGAGCCAGTTCCTACTAATCTAATCCACCCAGGAGGGCAGAGCCTGCATAGCTGAATCCCTTCCCAGGGGCCCCACCTCTGAAGACTGGGTCTTAGGTTCCAACATGCGTTTTGACAGGACACTAGCATTACAACCATAGCTGGGTCTGAGGATGAGGTGGTAATCACGTATCAGTGTTAACTTCCTCATGTCGATAACTATTGTGGTTAGGTAGGAAGAAGTCCTGTTTACATGTGATCTTAGCCAAAAGGCCGAGAAGCAATAGAAAGTCCTATTTATAGGAAATTCACACTAAAGTCATCAGGTTGGCAACTTACTTTCAAATGGTTCAGAGAAAAATACGGTCTTCGTATAGCACTGGCCAATTTTCTCTACGTATGTGATGGCATAAGACACCAACAAATCAGGACTGACCTTACGTCTAGTCCATAGCCAACAGGAAGACGGAATTTGAGGAGCTGCGTCCAGCGATCAGCCAGCTTCCTGCATGTGTATCCCTCCATTTCATCCTCATTAGAATAACTTACATTACTTTTATAGCACTTTCACATGTTTTCTTTAAACCATGAATTCCATAAATGTGAAGATCACATCTATTTTATGCACTAGCATTTATCCCATACCCAGAACAGTCCCTTTGGGACAAAGTAGGCACTTCATAGATACGCATGATTGAATGAATAAATGGATGAAGGCAGATGGGATTGTACACAGTAGCATGGCCTTTGGGGTTAAAAGGCATTCCCATCTTTCTCCTTTCCTGATTGGGTCCTCCAGACTACACCCGCTGACTTCTCCGCCTTGCTAAGAGCCAGACTTTCTAGGTTTGAATCCTGGCTCCGCTGCCTCCTAATTGCGTGTTCTTGGGCAAGTTGCTTCAGTTTTCTCATCTATAAAATGGGAATTATAATAGTTCATATATTCCATATGGATGAGTGACATGTTATGAATTAACTGGGCTTGATTTCTGAGTTCTGTAAGGAGAATACTACTAGCAAGGCTGTTCTGAGAATTAAAGGACCCCGAGTAAAGGGTGTTTATCACGATCACATTTGATAATAATTCCTGTGATCTAATTACAACCTTGTGAAGTAGGGAAAGCATCCTCATTTACTTGACCCCATAAGTCAAGAAATGCAGCCAATTTCAACACCAACAGAGATCCTCCAACTCAGAAACAAACACTTCTCTTCAGAACCAAGCTATGTCTCTCTTCCTTGTACCACTAGTTCCCTTACTGATCTTAAATGCCCCCCGTTAAATTAAAGGTATTCTTGGGAAAGCTATCCCAAAGCTTTATCCCCTTGATGACAAACACCTTACGGCAATAGTGTTTAGACTTTAGTGTACAAGAGAAGCACATGGAGGTTTATTAGAACATAGGTTCTTGTCCCCACCCCTAGAATTTCTGACTCAGTGAGCCTGGGGAGAGCGGGAGAACTTGGAGAACCAATGTGTTAGAGGGAACTAGTTGAGACCTGTCTTAGCAAGCAAGGAAACACTGTTGGCAGCAGATGGGAGAGCTCTAGGGAGGCCAGGCTGGCAGGAAAGGAAAGCTTCAGGGGCCAAGCAGAGATGGAAGGGCTCTGCCAAATGGAATAAAGAGCACCAGGTCAGACTTTGGCTCAATCTCTGCCTCTGCCAAATCACCTCTCTGAGATGAAATGGACCGATTCCTCTAAAAACAGCAACTGCCACAACTCACCCCATTTGAAATAGGTAATTTGAGTAGCCTTATAACTATTTTAAAATTTGAATCCGTAATTTCAAAACTTCCAGACAAGAAATCTCCAGGGCTCAAGATAGTTACAAAGGAGAATTCTTTCAACGGTTTAAAGAACACCATATCTACACAATCTCTTCCAGAATATGGAGGGAAATACTTCCCAATTTGTTTTATGAACTCTGAAAACAAAACCAGGCAAAACCAGACACCAAAACCAGTTTTTAAAAAAGAAAGAAAATTAAAAAAAGAAAACTGGAGACCAATATCTCTCAAAAATGTGGACATAAAAATCCTTAACAAATAGAAATCAGCAATATATAAATAGAATGATCCCCCTGGCCAGGTGGGGCTCAGTGTTTGAAAACAATGTGCTCCAGTGCACTGACTGGGGATTCTTCTGAGCATGGTCAAGGTCAGGGTGGAGCCAAGTAAATCTGGGAAAGTGAAAAAATGGGACTCTATATGCATGGCTTTTATTCAGAGAAAAAGCACTGCACAAATTGTCTGCTAGTTCATACACCTAATGCTTATTGAGAAGGGACACTGAAAGTGGAGGAACAAACAGGAGAAAAAGGCTAAATGAGACAGTGCAAGCAGAAGTCCCTCACATTCTCCAAGGTCAGAGGAGAGTCCAAGGGCAGGGAGAGCAGGAGACCCTCCGGTCAAGAAGTCGGCAGCCAGAACATAAGGAAACCCATTCTGGAATTTTTTGCTTAGGAGCTCTGTATTTAAACTTTGAACCACAACATTATAAACTTGTATTTGAATTTGAAAAGTGACCTAGCACTTTTCATAACCTATACGAAAGGTGGAGATAGAGTCTGAGAACTAATCAAGTTCATCTCTGTATGAAACACTTTGAATTTAAACCCTCTGTCCAGGATTCATCTCTTAGCTGCCTCTGCTGTTCACCAAGGCACACTCGTTCCTGGTCTCAGTACCAGCTGACAGTTCTCCCGTCCCTGAGCCAAGGCTTCACCCAACAGCTTTCTCCTGCCCTGCAGCCAGCAGGAGCCCTGAGGACTTCAGAGCAGCTCTTAGAGAAGGCTGCAGGATTCCTCACCTCTGGAAGTGACAGCCGGGGCTGTTATTCACCAGATTAAGTGCCAGTGAATCAGCTGGGAAGCTAAATAAAAGAATTTTTATAATGTGTACTTTTTGAAAGTTTCAGGTCAATGTGAGGATACAAACAACTAGATTACAATGTTTGTATTTGTCAGGTAGAGTCTCTCTTGTAATTGTGTCCCACACCTAAGGGGTGTGCCGTATACTCTTACATTGTGCCCATTAAGTGAGTGCACCACCAATCCCCCTCCCCTCCTCCGATCTGCCCCTCCCTCCTTCCCCCTCCTCCCAACTTGAATTGAATTGAGTTTTTGTCTTGTGTGGGCGTGTGTTAGGGTATCTATGGGCTTCATATTAGCATTGAGTACATTGGATACTTGCTTTTCCATTCTTGTGATACTTTACTAAGAAGAACATACTTCAACTCCATTCAGATTACTAAAAAGATATAGAACCTAAATAAAGTTTAGAGTTGAACTCAGTAGGTCTGAGTTGGAGCCTGAGATTCTGTATTTCCAACAAGCTCCCAGGTGATGCTGACGCGGCCGGCCTGGGACCACACTTTGCTGCCGCTACCCGTGCTGTCTGTAGTTTAGTTTCCCAAACAAACTGCCTGCTCTCTGATTCTTGTAAAAGGTCTGCTTCTCAGGGAAGCGTCTTTTCTCTCTCTCTTCTCATATTCCACACTCCATGTTCTCAGTTTTCGCAATGTGCAACCACTGGCTCGCAATGTGCCCCGGAGGAAACACTTCATTTCCTCATCTCCAGAATGAGAGGGTCAGACTGTCCAGTTTCCCTTCCCACAGCAACACTCTAAATATTGTCTCATTATTCTAGTGCTTATGGAACTTTCCACCCTCTCCTTGATGAGCTTTCTTGTTCTACGAATGACCTTTTAAATTCAGGCTGACTCCATAATCTGCTCATCTCCAAAAGATGTCTCTAAACACGAACGCAAAATAGAAGCCTTTTCTGAAAACATAATAGCAAAAACCCTTGACATCTGAGAGAAATGGAGAAAGCAGATGTTCACACCTGCAGATGACATTTTTGTTGTGACAGGGAGAAAGATACCCTTCAGGAAAATAAAATAAAAGTAGTTTCAGGCAGAGTCTATTAAAATTAAAATCAGCATGAAACCAACAGAAGATATAAAACCATAACCAAAAGACATCTAAACAGGAGATAATAAAGATAAAAAACACAATAGTCAGTTTGCACACTGTGTCTACTTTTTGAACAACTATCTCTAGACATACAAACACATTCTGCCTCCTTCTAGAGCAGTGGTTCTCAACCTTCCTAATGCCACGGCCCTTTAATACAGTTCCTGTGGGTCACGACCCACAGGTTGAGAACCGCTATTCTAGATAATCATTTTTGAAAGCTATCCTTTTACATCTAGGCTTAAACATTTTTGAAATTTCTAAAGTCAATAAGAAGCCAAGTATACAAGCATATACCTAATCTAATATTATTGAGCCACCACATTTGCCCAAAATAATACAACCCAGCCTAAATGCAAATTTTATATTTCTGTAATTTAATAAACTTTCTCAAATCTATTCATGTAATTGTCAGTTATTGCTGCATAACAAATAACCCTCCAAATCACATTTGCATATAACAACAAGTAGTTACATCTCATTCAAGAATCTTCATGTCTGGGGAGGTGGAGCAAGATGGCAGACTAGAAACATGACCCTCCTAGCCTGCTCCTGACAAGGCAGGGAGAAAAAAAAGCCCTAATCATCTACAGCAGGGGGAACCTACCTGGAATCATCACTCCAGGGCACACTGAGGCAGTGGTGAACTACAGGAACCAGTGAGAATGCCTGGAGCTGAGGACAACTGGCACAAAAGGTGACTGCATGGGAATGGGCAGGGACCAGCCAGACAGACATCCCTTACACAGAGGGGTGGCAACAGGAAGGCACTGTCCTGCAGATTTCTGATCTTGGGATTGGAACAGCCATGGAGGCCTTAGAAAAGTAGGTGGACTCAAAGTTAAGCAGCTGAGTTCGCATACCAGGTGGGGTGGAACTCCCCCAGATTGGCTGGTAGCCAGGTCACCATTGTGAAAAGGTCATGACTGCTATCTGGGCCACCATTATGGGAAAGTCATGGCTGCTAGCTGGGCTGCCATTGTGGGATGGTCCTGTGTGAGAAACAGGTCTGCAGAGTCCTAGCACATGGCTGGCTCTGGCATATCTGCTGAGCTTTAGCATCCACTCTTGGAGTGAGCTGAGCTAGTTCCCACATCCTAGGGAATTATCAGGGAGCACTGTGAGATGTGCCTCCTAAGGTTTCTCAAGAGAGCTTTAAGATCCCAACCCCATGGGGACCGAATGCTGATGACAAACAGGCACTGAACTGAGGGCAACTAAGTCAGAAAGACGAGACCCAATCCCATTGGCAACTTAAGACTGGTTTCTGGCATGTGTCTCCTAATACCACAGCACCACCTCATGTCCAGGTTTTTTTTCTTTCCTCTTTTATTGCTGGGGTTGCTTTGGTTTTGTTTTTTCTTTTTTATTATTCATTTTGGTTTGATTGTTATTTTCTTTATTTGTTTATTTGTTTTGTTTGGTTATTGGTATTCTTATCCCAATTATTTTATTCTCTCTTCCTTATTTATCTCCTTTTTTCTCTCTTTTGGATGAGATTTTTCTACTTTGCTCATCTTTCACACTTGAATTTCCCATATGGTAGCTGAGATAGCCCTTTTTCTCTTTTTTTTATCTTATATAATTGTATTTTTAATTTTATTTATCTATTTTTATTTTTGTCTTTTCTCTGAGTGCTAGGTGGTCACAGCATTGGTCTGGCTGGAAGGTCAGCAGTGATGTGGCTCAAGGAGGTCACCAGATCACAGTCTAGGGTGTTCTTCTAGCTTTGGCCTTTGGAAGATCAGTACTGGCAGGTCCCCACTGTGACATATGGCTGAATTTTTCCTTCTTTTATTTTCTTGCTTTCTCTTTCCTTTCCTATAATCGGCAGAGGTGGGGCCTTGCTTTTTCCTAGATTTCAAAGGACATACTAAGTTCAGCCCAGCATCCAAAATTCCTGGAGTTGTAGGTGTGGCCATAGCACCTGACTAATCAACACCATTTTTCCTATCACTCCTGTTTCTATCCTCCTGTCCTTCTTCTCTCTTTTTCTCCAATTCTTTTCTTCCTCCCCCTCCTTTCCCCCCCTTTCTTTCTCTCTTTTTCTCTTCTTTCTCACTGCTTGCTCTTTACTCTTCTCTTTCTTTTGGTCTTAGAGCAAGAGACCACATCAACACTTAAGCTCTGAGAAAAAGTAGTGGGAAGGATAAAGTAGGGGAAGAAAGTGAACAAGAAGAAAACACATATGAGGAGGAACCAAAAGAAAAATTCTAGCACCATGAAAAACTAAAAGACAGCACCCCCACACATACCTCCTCCAAGCTACTGCAAAGGACTCACCTATAAAGAAGTAGTGGAAATGCCGGAAAGGGAACTTAAAATATGGATGGTAAAGACAATAAAGGGAATTGATGAGAAAGTGGAAAAACAGAACCAAAACATGGATGAAAGACATGAAGAATATAGAAGGATATGGCAGAGCTTAAAGAAATAAAGGAGTCAATCAGGGAACTTAAAGATGCAATAGAAAGTATCAATAATAGATTAGACCATGGAGGAGAAAGAATCTCAGAACTAGAGGATAAAATTCATGAGCTGACCCAAGTAGTGAAATAGGCAGAAAAGAAGAGAGAGAAGGCAGAACATTTGCTCAGAGAATTACAGGACTTCATGAAGCATTCAAATATATAAATTAAAGGTATTACTGAAGGGGAAGAAGAAGGTCCCAAAGGAATGGAAGCCCTGCTGGAGGACATCATAAATGAAAACTTCCCAAGTTTCACTAAAGATTCCAAAACTCTCCTTTCAGAGGGCTATCAAACTCCAGGTCATCTCACCAAGCAGAACATCTCCAACACACATTGTAATGAACCTGTCTAAAGTCAAGACAAAAGAGAAAATGCAAAAGAAAGCAAGTGCAGTTGGCACTTACTCCTGCAAGCAGCCAGGAGTAAGTGCCAACTGACCTATAGGGGAAGATCCATGAGTGAGACAGCAGACTTCTCAACTGAAACTTTTCAAGGCAGAAGAGAATGGTCATCTACCTTTAGCCTTCTTAAACAAAACAACTTTCAGCCCAGAATTCTGTTTCCTGCTAAACTAAGCTTCAAAATTGATGGAGAAATCAAATCTTTTGCTGATATGCAAATATTGAGGAAATTTGCCACATCAAAAACAGTTCTACCAGAAATACTTAGACATATTCATAATACCGACCATCACAATGGACTACCAGCAGAATGAACCCCCAAAAGCTACAGGTCAAAACTTAGCTCCACAATGCCAGAAAGGATAAATCTAAGCAATGAACTCATACAAAATAAGATGAATAGAACCCCACCACACTTAGCAATTCTCTCAATAAATCTTAATGGCTTGAATTCCCCACTAAAGAGCATGGGCTGGGTGATTGGATTCAAAAGCACAAACCATCCATATACGCCACCAGGAAACACATTTCACCTCAGAGGACAAAGTAAGACTCAGTATGAAGGGATGGAAAATAGTATTTCAGGCAAATGGAGAAGGAAGGAAGGAAGGAAGGAAGGAAGGAAGGAAGGAGGCAAATCAGAAGAAAGGAGGGGTTGCAATCGGATTTCAGAAACAAGTGGATTTAAAGCAACTGAAATCAAAAAAGACAAAGATAGACACTTCATATTGGTCAAGGGAACAATACAACGTGAAGACATTTCAATTCTCAATATTTATTAAATGCTCCCCAAATTATGAAACAGACTTTGATTGGTCTGAACAATATAATAGCCCATAATACCAATATCTAGGGACTTTAATTCCCCTTGGACAGAACTGGACAAATCCTCTAAATGGAAAATAAGCAAAGATCAGAGGACTTAAATGTGACCCTAGAACAAAGGGGCTTAATAGACATTTACAGACCACACATCCCAATGCTAAAGAATATATGTTCTTCTCATCAGCCCATGGAATATACTCCAAAATATCCAAAATAGATCATATACTAGAATACAAATCAAACCTCAGTAAAATTAAAAGAATTGAAATTATACTTGGTATCTTCCCAGACCACAAGATAATAAAGGTGGAACTTAATTTCAACAAAAACTGTCATCCCCAAACAAAGGCATAGAAACTAAGCAACCTTATGCTGAATGACAATTGGGTCAAGGAAGAGATTAAGGAAGAAATTGTTAAATTCCTCAAATATAACAACAATGAAGCTACAAGTTACCAAAACATGTGGAATACTACAAAAGCAGTCTTGAGAGGAAAATTTATCACATTAGATGCCTACATCTGAAAAACAGAAAGAGAGCACCTCAAGAAACTAATGAATCATCTTAAGGAAATGGAAAAGGAAGAACAATTTAATCCGAAACCTAGCAGAAGAAAAGAAATAACCAAAATTAAGTCAGAAATTAATGAAATTAAAAACAAAAGAATCATTTGGAAAATTAATGAAACAAAGAGCTGGTTCTTTAAATAAGTAAGTAAAATTGATAAACCATTGGCCAGACTAGCTAGAAGAGAAAAGAAATAGAAATAGAAAATAACTTCAATCAGAAATGAAAAAGGAGAAACAACAACAGATACCACTGAGATATAAGTGATTATCTCTGACTACTACAAAAAACTCTATGCTCAGAAATTTGACAATGTGGAAGAAATGGACCAATACCTGGAATCACACCCTCACCCTGAACTTAATCAAGAAGAAATAGATCTCTTGAACAGACTAATGTCAAGCCCTGAGATCAAAGAAACAATAAAAAATCTTTCAACAAAAAATGTCGTTAACTAGATGGCTTCACACAGGAATTCTGTCAAATTTTCAATGAAGAGCTTATACCCATACTACAGAAACTATTCTAAAACATTGAGAAAGAAAGAATCTGCCCCAACACATTCTATGAAGCAAACATCACCCTTATATCAAAACCAAGAAACGATCCAACTAAAAAGAAGAACTACAGACCAATTTCAATAATGAAATTTCACAAAATTTTAGCTAATAGATTACAACTACAAATTTGAAAAATTATACATCATAATCAAGTAGGCTTCATCCTAGGGATACAAGGCTGGTTTAACATACACAAATCCATAAACATAATTCACCATATCAACAAAAGCAAAAACAAGGACCATATAATCCTCTCAATAGATGCAGAAAAAGCATTTGCTATAATTCAGTATTCTTTTCTAACAAGAACACCTAAGAATATAGGCATAGGTGGCACATTTCTTAAACTGATTGTAGTGATCTACAACAAACCACAGCTAATATCATACTGAATGGAGTAAAACTTAAAGCTTTTCCACTTTGAACTGGAACTAGACAAGGATGTCCTTTATCACCACTACTATTCAACATCAAAATAGTGCTGGAAGTTCTAGCCAATGCGATCAGGCAAGAGAAGGATATAAAGGGCATCAAAATGGGGGCAGTGGAAGTCAAACTCTCTCTCTCTCTGCCAATTATATGATCTTATATTTAGAAAACCCCAGAGATTCAAACACAAGACTCCTAGAGTAATTAAGAAATACGGTAACGTCTCAGGGTATAAAATCAATGTCCACAAATCAGTAGCCTTTGTATATGCCATCAACAACCAAATTAAGAAGCTAATCAAAGACCCAATCCCCTTCACAGTAGCTTCAAAGAAAATGAAATACCTACGAATATACCTAGCAAAAGAGGTGAAAGACCTCTACAAAGAAAATTATGAAGCCCTAAGAAAAGCAATAGCAGAAATGGAAGAGCAGACCATGCTCCTGGCTGAGAAGAATCAACATTGTTAAAATATCTATACTTCCCAAAGAAATCTACACATTCAATGTAATCCCCATTAAAATACCAACATCATGCTTTGAAGATATAGAAAAAATAGTTCTTTGTCTTATATGAAACCATAAAAAAAAACATATAGCCAAGGCAATTCTTAGTAATAAAAACAAAGCTAGAGGCATCATCCTACCTGACTTTAGGCTATATTACAAGTCTGCAGTGATCAAAACAGTATAGTATTGGCACAAAAATATAGACATAGACATTTTGAACCAAATAGAAAATCAAGAGATGAAACCAGCTCTTACAGTCATCTGATTATTAGTAAAATCAACAAAAGCATACACTGGGGAAAAGAATTCTTGTTCAATAAATGGTGCTGGGAGAACTGGATAACCACATATTAAAGACCAAAAATTGACCTGCACCTTTCACCACTTATAAACATTGATTCAAGATGAATAAAAGATTGAAATCTAAGGCAGGAAATAATTAAAATCCTAGAAGAGTGTATGGGAAAATCTCTTGAAGATCTTGGCCTGGGGAAAGATTTTATGAAGAAGACTTCGGTGGCAATTGCAACAACAATAAAAATTAACAAATGGGACTTAATTACACACAACACAAAATAACACAACAATCTAATAACTCAACAATCAAAGCAAATAGACAACCTTCAGAATGGGAAAAGGTATTTGCATATTCCAAATCTGATAAAGGTTTGGTATTTAGGATCTGTAGAAAATGAAAATTAATCACCAAAAAAGGAACTACCAATCCCATCTATTTCTGGGTAAGAGATATGAACAGAACCTTCTCTGAAGAAGACAGATGAATGGCTACCAAACAGATGAAAAAATGCTTATCGTTCCTCATCATCAGAGAAATGCAAATCAAAACCACCTTGAGACGTCACCCAACCCCAATAAGATTAACACACATCACAAAATCCCAAAGTTACAGAAGCTGGCATGGATGTAGAGAGAGGGAAACCCCTTTACATTGTCAGTGGGACTGCAAACTAATACTAGCCTCTTTGAAAAGAAGTATGGAGAATCCTCAAAGAATTCACATTAGACCTCCCATTTGTCCCCACAATCCCACTACTAGGCATCTAATCAGAAGAAAAAAACTCATTTTATAAGGACATATGCACTAACTTGTTTACTGCAGCTCAAATTTACAATTGCCAAGATGTGGAAACAACCTAAATGCCCATCAACTCAGGAATGGATTATCAAACTGTGGTATATGCATACCATGGAATAGTATTCAGCCATAAAAAGATGGTGACTTCATATTTTTTGTATTAACCTGGATGGAGTTGAAACACATTCTTCTCAGTAAAGTATCATAAGAATGGAAAAGCAAGTATCCAATGTATTCAATACTAATATAAACCCAGTAGATGATCTAATTCACACCCACATAGGAGAAAAACTAATTTCAATTCAAATTGGGGGGAGGGAGAATGAAAGAGGGTGCTTGGGGTGCTCCTACTAAATGGGAGCAATGTAGGAGTGTATGGCACACTTTTGGGGTACAGGACATAGCTACAAGAGGGACTCTACCTAACAAATTGTGATTTGGTAGTTTGTACCCTCACATTAACCTGAAAAAAAAAAAAAAGAAATCTTCATGTCTATTGGTGGGTTCTATTTCAGGCTATGAATATGGAAACCCAGTCAACAAAAGCTCATAGGCAGCTACTCAGGCATATACTCATCCCAAGGCAGAGGTAAGATGTTCCTGAGAACAGAAACACGTGGTGCCTCTAAGGGTGAAACTTAGAACTTGTACATTGACTGCTACTTCTTCACATTCCATTCCAAAGCAAGTCACATGGCCAAGTCCAAGGTCAATAATTGCCTCCCACAGAATTATTAGCACATGGAGTGAATATTTGCTGAAAATTCTTATCCATCAATTTCTATATTACAATGACTTGTCAATATAAAAGATATTAATAAGAAGGCTTTAAGAACTCTTTAGGTATAGAGAAGTGCCACAAGTGATGTGGGTAATAACACTGTTATTGAAATAAATTTATAGCTTTAGGAGGAAACCATCTTGGATGCGCAAATTTTAATTTGTTTTAAAAAGTTACTTTTATGCTTTTCATAAAAGTCATACTACATCCTTGCTTAACTGCATCCAATTCTTATTTGTGGATGGCCCTATCTGCAGAGGAACTAGCCCCAGGTGCTCCTGAAAGATACCAAGTCAATGTTCCCTTATTTCTCCTCTTTCATAAAAAAATCTTTTAAAGGGGAAGTACATTTACCAGAATCTCCATTCTGTATCTCCTTGCTGGGGCTTGGCAGACCAGAGATTTAAGGATGAAAAGGCACCATCATCAGTTTGTTAAGAGTGAGTTATTATAGGTTTCTTGGTAAGCTATTCTGGACAGTTGGGACTCCCGCCTGGTCCTGGTCCCTCAGCAGCTCCGGTGGCCTCAGGTGTGTGCTGGACATGCTGCTTCATTTCTCCAGCTTCCAGTTCTCCATCCATAAATGAGCTCCCCAGGGAAACCTGCCTGACAGACGGCTGTGAATCTATAGTATGCCAAAGTTTTCTGTGTGGCCCTTTCCCCAATGAGGACTGCTTTATAGTCACCGATAGCAGCCCTACAAGTGTGACAACAGCTTTTATATGCTAAAGGCTGAGTACAAAAGCTCTCATTTAATGCTCTAGTTTTTGTTTTCCATAAAGAAGAGAACTTCTTGGGATTTGTGGGGACCTTTAGTAACAAGGTGACAGTTTTTAATCTTAAATTTGCTAGATAAAAATTAAAATGCTATTTTCTCTTGTTGGGTGATCCTGATGAATCTGCACACATCAGCCTTTTCCTTCTTCTTCTTTTTTTTTTTTTTTTTTTGGCAGATCTTAACAGAATGGCCTTTGGCACCATTATAACATCCTAAGAATCAGAAGGTAGATTTTGAACCAGGGCTTGAATCAACAACCAAGAAAAACAAACGAAGCAAAAGTCAGATCATTGTTCTAAAGCTAACGTTTTACGTTCTCTGGAAAGCATTGAATCTCTTAGCAGTCCCCTCTCCCAAGTTCTTCCGAGGGCCCGTGAGTGTGTGTATTTACTTAGCAAACGCCGTGTCTGCTCGGCCGGGTCCTTCCTATGAGCGCCCTACAACGTCTCAACTGTTCCCAGGGTCCTCGGAGAGAAGTGCTGTGACCCCTCTAGCCTGGGGAGAGGCCGAGGCTCTTCTTGGCTGTCCCTTAGCGACAGTCCTGGAGCGTCCCTGCGGGCGCTCACTCCCTTCTCTCAAAGCACCTGGCGCCCAGAGGGACGGGGTTCGCGGCCCGGGCGGCCGGCGCAGGTGCCCTTTGGAGCGGGGCGGACCAGGCGGGCCCCGCTGGGCGCCCCACACTGGGGCTGGGCGCTGTGGCCCTGACCATGGAGCTGCGGGCGCCCGGCGACGTGCTGATGAGCCAGGCGGTCCAGCCGGCCCACGCCAACGGCCGCGGGGAGCTGAGCGCCGGGCAGCTGCTCAAGTGGATCGACATCACCGCCTGCCTGGCGGGTAGGGAGCGGCGGGGCGCCGGGCCGCGGGACGGGGACGGGCGGGCGCAGGGGGACTGAGAGCTGGTTCTGGGCTGAGCTGGACCTTTAGACCGGGGAGCCGGGAGAGAGAAGGAAGATGAGCAGGCTGTCCACAGAGTCACGTCCCTGTGCGGCCAGAGACAGTGAAGACCCGACGGACAGTGCTCTTCTGACGCTCCGAGGGACCCAGACCGGTGGCTCTCAAGGTTTTTGGTCTTCGGACACCTTCATCCCACGGAGTTTTCGTTTAGGGAGGTTATTTTTATATTCATATTTACCATATTCGAAGTTTAAAATTTTTAATTCATTTATAAAGAAGAAACCCATTACATGTTAACATAATGTATTTTTATTAAAAATAACTGCATTTTCAACAGTAACCACAGTGTACTTAGAGGAGCAGTAATAGTTTACATGTTTGCAAATCTCCTTAGTCATAATGTCTGGTTTAGCAGAAGGTTGCTCACTTCCATATCTGCTTCTGCCTTCAACTTGTTGCTACCACACCTTTATGTAGTCTCTGGAAAACTCTACTGTATTCTTGTGAGGAAGCCAATTAAGAATGAAAATGGGGGTTGGAGGGAATCAATCATAGACTGAATTGCACCCTCTTGCAAGTTGAAGCCCTAACTCCCAGTGCAGCTGAATTTGGAGTAAGTAATTCAGGTTAAAAGAGGTCATTAGGGTGGAATCCCCATAGGACTATTGTCCTTGTGAGAAGAGACACCAGAGAGCTTGATCTCTCTGCCATGTGAGAACACAGCAAGAAGGTTGCGGTCTGCAGGCCAGGAAAAGAGCCCTCACTAGGACCTAAATGGGCAGGCACCTTGGTCTTGGAGTTCCAGCCTCCAGAATTGTAAGAAGTAAATTTCTATTGCACAAGCCACCCAGTTTATGGTATTCTGTTAGGGCTCCCCACATGGACTAAGGCACCTTAGTATTAATTATGGAAACAGCTTTTGCCTCAGGATCTCTCCCACAGCACTGGGACTCTGACTTGGACTTGCATCTAGGGATGGCAACCCTGCAGGTTAGGACATAAATGATTTTCTAATTGAAAGGCTGGAAGGGGCAGTATTTTTGAGAAGTGGATCCCCTACTCCCTTTGCCTACTTCTCTCATCTTCAGATCAGTGATAAATACAATCTCTGGCACCAGTGAGCCCTGCCATCCCTCATTTCTGCAAAACTGCTTTTGGTCTCATCTCAGCATAAATGCCATTTCCTCAGAGAAGCCGTTCCTGACCACCTGTTTACATTTTCACCCCTTTGCCACTTTTTCAAAATGCCCTTTCCAGCTTCTTTCATATCACTTAGTACATTCTGTGATTATTTTGTATGTTAATCTGTTCGCTTATTTTCTGCCTGGCCAAATCATGCATAAGCTAAAGCTAGTTCTCCAGTGCCTAGTAAGTGCTAAATAAAAAAGCTTCTGATTATCTGAATGAGTGGGTGGACAGATGAATGGGTCCAGAACTTGGAATCTCATTTCCCAAAGGAAAACAGACTTTGCATAAGACACTTAATCAACTTGACAAGTATACATTTGAAGGTAAAATACATTATGACAAAAATTAGATCTGGCTTAAAAGATTGTATATCCCAGAACTGTTGTTTTACAGATGGCAAATGTAAAACTTAGGTGATTTCCTGCTTTTCTCAATGAGTGTTAATAGAGTTTCTAATCCCCTGTGTCTTAACCACCTGCAGTATTATAATTATAACAATAATTATTCAGTTATGTATTCAAAGCCAATCCATTTATTTGTTTTCTGTTGATAGATGTGTTTGGTTTCTGTCTTAGTTTTTTAACAGCATTTGAGGTTGGTTATAATAACATAAAAATGGAAACAAGAATGTAAAATTAATCCACATGTAGGAAAGAGAAACAAGTATAACCACTGTCATTGCTAATAATCATGATGCCTGTTTCCAAGGCAACTGAATTCGTTATGAGACACTGGAGTGATTTTTAAAGTTACCTTGCTGAGTGGCTCTGTCCTGTAATGGAGAAAGAGGTGCCCTCCTGCAGTTGTGAATCATTTCTATAGTTTGACATCTTTGGAAACTCAGGTAGCCCATGGAGAGATCCAATTGATAATCAGCTACTCTGTACCTTGATATAGTTATGTTACTATTAGTAATATAATAACTAATTAGTAAAATTAATATTACTAATATTAAAGAGATAGTTTTGGTAAAGTTGGTTTGAGAAACATAGATAATGTTTGTGTTAAACACCTGATGGAGAGAAGAGCCACCGCATCAGCCTAGGACATTATGTAACCAAGTCTCTGGAGTAATACAAAACTGATTTTTCTGGCTTTTTCTCAGTCAGAGTTTTTATAGACCAGCACTTCTGTATAACCACATTGCTTTGATAGATAATGATCCTAGTCATGGCTCTAAGGCATTGCCATGACCCCTAAGCACTGCTAGATTCCAAAATGTCTCCTCAATAGTTAAAGAAAGATTAAATATTCTCACTATCATTTTGACATTAAACCTCATTTCTGTAAATGGCCTTATTATTTTTCCAGTCCCTTAAGCCTAAAGGCTTGAAGCCATGTGAGTCATTCTCTACTCCATATGTCCATTTCTTATTTTGAAATATCTCAAATGAACATTTTCCTCTCTATTTTATTTGTGAAACTTTTCAAGGGTTCGCCCTCTCATGAGGGGCACTGCCACATCTAATTGTGCAAATCAAAAGCCTAGGAGTCATCCTTGACACTTCTCTGTACCTTGCTTCCCCCTCCACATACTCAATCCATGAATTACATCCTATCAAGGTTACCTCCTAAACGAATCATTCAAATCCAACCACTTTGCCATGCCTCCAATGCCACCATCTAGTCAAAACTTCTATCATCTTTTTTTTTTTTTCTGGCCAGGTCTGGGTTTGAACCCGCCACCTCTGGCATATGGGGATGGTGCACTACTCCGTTGAGTCATATGCGCTGCCCCACAAACTGCCATCATCTTTCATGTGAACTTCAGCAGTGGTTTCCAAACTGTTCTTCATTCACTCTGATCTTTCCAAAATAGTTTTGGAGATGCTAATCTAATCATATCACATGTTTTGTTCATTTTCCCCTATGGTCTTCTTTATCAACAGCTGTAAGGCTTCTTGATTGCACATTAAAGTATTCTTCCCCAGATAACAGCCATAAATTATGAACAAACATTTTTTCAAAGCAACTTAAGTAAACTGAAAAATGAACAAAAGTAGGCTTAGAATACTTAGAAGAAGAGAATGGAACTGGCTGACTTTTTTTATTTTTTATTTTGTTAATGTCTTTAAGCCTGAAGGAAAACTCCAGTCTACTCCTACCTATATTTCAGATAGAAAACTCACAGGCTTGTTGGTTTGAAAAGCCAAAGGACAAGGCTTAAGGGGGAAACACAAGTACTGTAATGTGAATAGGAAAATTCCAGAAAGGAACGAGCCAGAGAGGCAGAGTCCTAAAATCTATCAATAATCTTTGCCCAGATATTCAGCAAACCTTGAGTCATGTGTACATAGGACAGATTCCAAACCGCCTAGCTAAGACCAAAAGAACTTAAAAGACCTGAGCCTGCCTTTAGGGAGAGAATTTTATAGTTTGACTTTAGTCAAGTTAATTGTCTGCTTAAAAAACAAAAACCAAAACCACAGAGTACTTTATAGAGAAACAGTTTCTACAATGGATCACTCGTAATGGCTAGGATACAATTCCAAATTACTTGACATACAAAGAAACAGGGGAACATGATCCATTCTTAAGAGAAAAGATAATCAGTGGAGAATAATCCCTATTTGAAACTGATGCTATAATTTGCCTTTAAGGATTTTAAAACAGCTATTATAACTATGCTCAAAGATATAATGGAAATATGAAAGAAATGAAAAAGTAGTAAATTTCAGCTGAGCAAATAGAAACTGTAAAAAGGTAGTAAATTTTAGCAAATAAATATAAACTGTGAAAAAATAACCAGTGGAAATTCAGAACTGAAAAATATAGTGTCTGAAATAAAAAACCCACTGGATAGGCTTAAAAGCAGAATTAAGATGATTGAGAAAAGTTTCATCAAATGCAAAACAGATCAACAGAAATTATTCAATATCAAGAACAGCAAAAAGCGACTATGAAAAATAAACAAAATATTGGAGGTTTGTGGGGGAAAAAAACAGACTATACAAAGATTTTATATACATGTACTTAAAGCACTGAAGAAAAAGAGACAATGTAGGAGGCAAAACTTAATATTTAAGAAATAATGGCTGAAATTTTCTTAAAAATGGTGAAAGACATTACAGATCCAAGAAGATCATAGAACACTAATTACAGATCCAAGAAGATCTTAGAACACTAAGGAAGATTAATACAAAGAATACATTTAGGCAAATCATAGTCAAACTATGAAAGAGAATATCTTGAAAATGGCCAAAGAAAAACACTATCCATACTCTATATAGGAGAACAATGATTAGAATTACCACTGACCTCATCGGAAACAGGGGAGATCAGAAGACAGTGAAGCAGTATCTCTAATAACAATAAAATAATAATTACAAAAACTGTCAACCAAGAGCTTCAAGACCCTGTGCATGGGCCTGTCCTCAGCCTTCCCTCCAGCCTCTTTCTGCCTACATTCCCTCTTGCTCTCTGCATTACAGCCACAGAGGCCTTCACCAGGACTTTTGTAGTGACTGTTCCCTTTGCTCAGCATGTTCTCCCTCCCTTTCCCCCCCATCTATTTATTCCTCTCATCTTTGAGCTCTTACCTGAAGCATCCCCTCCATGTAGAAGCCTTCTGGACATTCTACCTAGCCTGGCTTCTCAGTTACTGATTCTCATAAAATCTGTGTTGTCTTCAGCACACCTAACTCATTTTGCCATTATGCATCCATTTAATTAATCTCTATCTCCTTTACTAGATGCCCCGGCTGTTTTCTATTTCTAGCACCTTACAGAGAGGCTGGCATAGAAGAGGGGCTCAATGAGTACCAGCTGGGAGAGTGAATGAATGTGGGTTAACACTATCTTTATCAGTCATCATTTCATACCTGCTTATAATCACTTAGCTAGTCTACTATTGTTTTTCAGCTTCTCTGTGTTTCCCCAGAAAATCGGAAACAGCTTTTGGGTTTTCCACTTTTATAACATACTGTATAAAGGATAGTCAAAATCAAGAACCAGAACAAGCTAGTCCTGTTGAATTTATATCTGACTCACTTGTATAAAAAAGAAAAAGTCACATTATATAAGTAATATATATACTGTGGACCCTATATTGGTCTCTCCTTATTTTATTTCATTTTTTTTTATAGTGATCATTGACAGGTAAAGGTAAGTCATAGTGTAAACCATGCCTATTGAACCCATGAAACTCATATTCAGCCAGGTCGTTCTCTGGCAGTGCTCCCTGGTTGGTCTTCTATACTCTTTCTTGAAAGTTCCTGCTGCTTCAATAATCAAAATCACTATTTGGAAACATGTGTTTAATCATTCTAAGCCTAAATTTTCTCATTTATAAAATGGAGCCAATAATAGTACCAACCTCATGTAATTGACATGCATAAATGCTTAGTTCAGTACCTGTCAATAATAAATGCTTAATAAATGTAATTGTTATTATTATGATTTTGTTTCTTCTTAATCCCTCATGCAATCTAGTATAGTGCTATGTACACATGATAGATACCCAAAATATATAATACAAATTTAACCTTGTATTGATTACTGCTTTTTACTTATCATTTAAATCATTCAAAATTGATAGCTCATATTGTGTACTTAATAACACTTTACCAGTACAAATAGTTTAATAACCTCAATATCCCATTCTCTCATGTTGTATGATTAGAATTAATGTTTACTGGGAATATTTATTAGGAATGTTTACTAGCCAAAGTTTTATAATATATATTAGGAAGATTTCAGTAGTTCTCTAGAAAATTTAAAGCTCTAAAAGGGCTCAGATTATGGCTGGACATTTCCCTGCCATTGTAGTGCCACTGATTGCTTGTAAGATAGGACTGGCTCCTCTCAGTGTCTGGAAGTCAGCAAGAACTTAACTAATATTTGGTACATTGGATGAAGTTGAGCCCATCCTGAGCCTTTAGAGGCTGGTGCTTCCGTGTTCCCCTCCTTTCACCGAACTTAAAGCTAGAAAGCCCATCCTTCCCACTCCCTCACTCGTACATGGAGTTCTGTTTAGTTGTCTGGTAACTCAGTTCATGTTATGAGCACGTTTGGAAGAACATTTACTTACAACTAATAGAATTAGAATGTCCAGTTCTCTGCAGCATCAGATCAGAGAAAGGAACAAGGAACAAGTAAAATTTCTGGATTATTTTCTCACCTCTCATTACCTGGGACTATCAACTAATATATATTGCAATTATAGTAATTCACTACAGACAAGGAATATGAATTCAGTATAATTCACCATCTCTTTCTTTTTCATAATATGGCAACAGTAATGAAGTCTCCAAAACAAAAATGGGGTTAGAAGTTCTTAAAGTCAATGCAATTTGTTTGGGTTTCAATTGACTGCTTCTCAAAATCAAATATGGCAGAAACACATGTCAAAATCTTTCCCAAAGAGTTTAAGTTCTGGTATTTGTATATAAAGCAAAACCAACAATCAAAAAAGAGTCCTGGGGTGGCGCCTATGGCTCAAAGGAGTAGGGCACTGGCCCCATATGCCGGAGGTGGCAGGTTCAAACCCAGACCTGGCCAAAAACCGGCAAATAAAAAAGGGGGGGTTCTGGACAAATTAAGAGCAGACATAGAACATGGAAATAAACAAGGTCCACTCTAATCTCTCTCCCTGCTACTCAATACTTTCTTCCTCTATCATAACTAATCCATAGTGAATTTGGTATAAATTTGGTAATAATAAATATTGGCTAAAGGCCTCTTATGTGCCTGTCTCTCTTTCCCTGATGCTAAGAGAAGCTCCCCTTTGATTTGGAATATGGTCACATATTTGCCATATTACTCAGTGCATAGAGTGGTTAAATCAATGGTTCTCAACCTTCCTAATGCCGTGACTCTTTAATATAGTTCCTCATGTTGTGGTGACTCCCAACCATAAAATTATTTTCGTTGCTACTTCATAACTGTAATTTTGCTACAGTTATGAATCATAATGTAAATATCTGATATGCAGGAGACCCCCAAAGGGGTCGTGACCCACAGGTTGAGAACCACTGATTCTGGTTGAGAACCACTATTCTGTTACTAGTTAAGTGGGAAAGTGGACACAGATGTGATTTTTCGTTTTTAAGACAAAAGAAGCACTGGGCATGGTGACTCATCCCTATAACCCTACCATTTTGGGAGGATGAGTCAGGAGGATTTGAGACCAGCCTGAGTGAGAGGAGACACTCCCTCCACACACCCTATACTTCTCTATGAAAAGTAAAAAAATAAGCTATGCACAGTGGCACACACCTGTGTTCCAGTTATTTGGGAGGCTGAGGCAGGAGGGTCGCTTGAGCTCAGGAGTTTGTAGTTGCAGTGAACTATGATGACTCCATGGCACTATAGCCTGGGCAAAGTGAGACCCTGTCTAAAAAAACAAACAAAAAAAAAAAGAAAAGAGAAAAAAAGAAGTGTAACACCTTACAAGATATTTAAAGTCAGCACCAACTTACTAAAATTGCTATCTAAACAGCTAGATGAGCTGGGTATTGGTATTGAATTTCAGATAAAAGATTGTGTAAGTTAAAACTCAGGAAAGCGCACAGTTGCCATGCAGTAGAAACCTCTTACAGAGTCAAGAAACTTTTATCAAGCCAGATGTGCCAAAAAGTGTGGGCACAGTAGTGCTATCATGAATGAAAGGATGAATTACTAAAATAAACCCACCTGCATTGTACTCCTTTCTTCTAACACTAAAACATTAAAATGTAACTATTAAATACTAATGCCGCATATTCTCACTTATTTTCTGAAGCTGAAAAACATGCTGGAGTTTCCTGTGTTACAGCCTCTGTGGATGACATACAGTTTGAAGAGACAGCGAGGTAAGTGGCATTGCACAATCGCTCCTTTGTCCTGGTTGTATTGGCTCATTTGGGACATGTATGAGGTCAGACCATTAAGTTCATGAACTCATCCTAGAAAAAGTGCTATATATGTCATTGCTGAATATCATTATGGTCACCTTCAAAATACTGCCCTTGGGACCTATGCACCTATACCAGCACCTAGTCTGCCCTTCAAAGCAATTTTGGAACTCTTTTTCTGGAATGGCTGTCAGAGCCGTTGTAGTCAAGGTCTCCCAGTTAAGTTTACAAACTCGTCCTAGAAGAAGGACTAGGCACTGGTGTCAGGGCATAGCGTCCCAAGTGGGTACCTGAAAGATGACCACGGTGATGTTCAGCAATGAGGTATGTGACACTTTTTCTAGGATGAGCTCACAAACTTAATTATCCAACTTCCATATTTGCCAAACTTAAGCTTATTCATTTGGATTCGGTGATCCAGCTTATTAATAAACTAAATAACATTTGATACAATGTAAATAAGTTGAAATATAATCATATGGCTGACTTTTAGTAAACTTGGTGGTCTCAATTTACTTAGAAATAGCTCTCAGCATTAGATGCACTGTGGCCGAAGGCATAGCAGACTTTCTCTAGGCTAATTATTAACGTCTCCTTCCTCCACTAGAAGAATAACTAATGGTAATAAATATCTCTTAATGGTTAATTTCATCATTAGCTTGTTGAGTAAACACTAATTCATCTGAATAGAAAAATTCTGAAAACATTTTATGTGTGGGAGTGCTTATGGTCTTTATCATCTCTCATTGTAAAAAATTTCAAGAAACACAAACATTTCAAACGTACACACAAGTGGGGAGAATCATGCCATGTATCCCAAGGACCCATCACCCAGCTACAACAATAATCAGCCCTGGCTCGGCGCCTGTAGCACAGTGTTTCCATACGTATAGTCATGCATTGCTTAACAAGGGAGATACGTTTAGAAAATACATCATTAGGTGATTTCAGCATTGTTCGAACGTGTCAATGTACTTAAGCAAACCTCGATGGTACAGCCTACTGCACACCTAGGCTATGTGGTGTAGCCTACAGCTTCTAGGATGCAAACCTGTACAGCGTGGAACTGTGCTGAATACGTCAGGCAACTGCAACACAATAAGTATTCATGTATCTAAACATATCTAAATACAGAAAAGGTACAGTAAAAATATGGTATAAAAGATAAAAATGGTACATCTGTACAGGGCATTTAACATAAACAGCTTTGTGTTCAGACGCACAAATGCTCACTGTTGTGTTGATAGATGCCCCGGTTTATTCAGTAGGTTCTCTGTTGATATGAACCTTAGGATTGTTTCCCGTCTTGTACTGCTAAAATAACATTTCAATGTGAAGGCTTGTTCAGATATATGTTTATATTTTTGACAGTATATTTTTGGTAGCAGGATCGTTGAGTCAAAGGGTAAATGTCTTTTTCATTTTATTAGACATTGCCAAATTCTTCTCTATAGGGGTTGTTCTATAGGTTTTATCAGTTTTTAAACTAGTAAAATTAGATGAAGTCTTAATAAAACTGTGCAAGAAATATAAATTTGTGTGGTCTCTCTTTAGGTAAACCCAACTGATTCATCTTATAGACGATCTTTAATATACCTGGACAAGCCTCTCTATTAAGATTAAAATAGTATTAATTGCTACTTTTTACTCGAAGCCTGAGTAGGGTAATTGTTTCAAGGTCTTAGAACCAAATAAGACCAGGGTTTGGACTCTGGCCCTGCCAGTTTCTGGCTCTGTCACCACCTAAGCCCATTTCTTGCAGGGAATGAAATGGGAATGATAATGTCTACATCACAAGATTATTGCTCAACAAATGACATGTTGTTAGATTATGATACAAAGCATTTGGCATAGTGCCTGATTTATACACAGCATTCAACAAAGAGTAGTCACTGCTGTTAATATGGCCAAACTGAGAAACAGTTCTTCATTCAATTAATGACAAAGGTTTATTGTTAATGAATCATCAGTATTTCTTGTGTAATCTTTTGGACTTGACCTGTTTACATCCTGGTATCCCAAATAAAGACTGGTTTTCTTGAAGTCGGCAACCTTGTCTTGTTCATCATGACTAGTCATAACTCAGTAGACATGTATTAAAGGTGTGAGTTAGAAAAATAAATGAATCTTTTAGGAAGTTTGGAAATGTAGAAAGGAAGAAATGTCTTGAGATGAAATAGTTCGGAAAAAAGACTTTTAGAAAGAAGAAGCTTGAACATGTTCACAGGCTGATAGGGAAGGGATAGAGATGGAAGGCATGAGAGGGGACAAAGGGCCCATGGTAGAGGAGAAGGAAAGGGCAACGAGAGGATGGGGCCAAGGGCACAGGGAAAGCAAGAGGTTAGGGCAGGTGCGGTGGCTCACGCTTGTAATCCTGGTACGTGGGGAGGTCAAGGCAGGTGGATTGATTGAGCTCAGGAGCTCAAAAGACCAGCCTGAGCAAGAGTGAGACCCCATCTCTATTAAAAATATTAAACTTAGCTGGGCATGGTGGTGGGTGCCTGTAGTCCCGGCTACCTGGGAGGCTGAGGCAAGAGGATTGTTCAAGGCCAAGGGTTTAGAGTTGCTGTGAACTATGATGCCAGGGCACTCTAGCCAGGGTGATAGAGGAAGACTCTGTGGAAAGGAAAGGAAAAAGGAACAAAAAAGAGGTTAGGTTTTGGTTTTTTTTTTTTGCTTTTATTTTCAGCTGTCCTTGTAACGATGCATGGGCTGGTTGCCTCCCAAGTAGCTGGGATTACAGGCGCTCGCCACAACGCCTGGCGGTGTTCTTTCCTGGTGGTAGAGATGGGGTTTTTTCTCTGGCTCACTCATGCTTATGCTGATCTCGAACTGTGAGCACTGGAAATCCACCCGCCTCGGCCTCCCACAGCGCTGGGATTACAGACGTGAGCCACCACGCCTGGCCAAGAGATGAGGTCTTAAAGCGATCTACCTTCCCCTGAAACGGGAGTGAGAAGAACAGTGAGAATGTAGTTTGACTTTGAAGGTAAGGGAGAAAAACTGAGGGGGTTTATATTGGGTAGATTAACTTTTTGCTACAGTGAAGGGAGCAGAGGTGACCAAAGGGCCCGAACACAAAAGTTTTGGTTGGGTAACATGATTCGAGAAACAGTAGGGAGTGAATAGATCTAGCAGCATTGAGAGCCCATGTGAAACTAGTGAAGCTGATCACTTTGCTTGCTTGCTTATTTGCTAATTCATTTATTTGTTATTATTATTTAACTATCATTTAAAAATAAATACCCATTGTAGAGATTTGTTGGTGTATTTGTCTTAACTTCCCAAAAGGAAAACAACTGCTAGACAGTCAAAGTATCTGTTGTAGACTTGGCATCAGGTTGCAAAAGCCCTTTTCTGTTTGAATAGAGGTAGTCAGCTAGTGTCATAAGTGTGGCATTTGGTTGTAAGCACTGTCTTTTTCCATTGTCGTTAACCTGGGTTTTCCATGCATGAACATTATCAGTATGATGAGATGGAACTGCTTTACAGCACATACACTTAAGGAAATCTTTAAGTCTGAAATGAAATGTAGTAGGATTACTGAGATCTTTCTTTTTTCCTCTAGAATTGGACAAGTTATAACCATCAAAGCCAAAGTTACTAGAGCCTTCAGCACAAGCATGGAGGTAAGGAGCGCTCTTTCGTAGCTCCCGCTTGTTCATGCTCCTTTTTTCATTATATGCAGAGGGCAGAGGAGGTCCAGAATGATACTTGGAGTTAATGAGATTCTGAATTTCAGAATGCCCATGATCTGTAGTCAAACTCACAGGTAAATAAGGAGCCAGCATTTCCTGGTCAACCCTGCTACTAAAATTCAAGGGGAGACAGGCACTATTTTTACACAGAAGGATCCAGAGAAAGTAAACATACCAGGGAGAAGGGCATTCTCTTGGTTCTTTGGAAGATGTGGACTTTATTTCTCAATTATTTTGAGTCTTCTATTATTCTAATTCTACTGTTCTTCATCTCCTCAGCCCCAATGGAAACTAGCACCATGATTAACTACTTTTAGAAAGGTGGAGTGACTGGACTTTGGTACGAAAATAAGTTTAGGTGATTTTTCTTCAGCATCTGCTTGGTTTTCTTTCTTTCTTTCTTTCTTTCTTTTTTTTTTTTTTTTACCATTGTGAAGACAACATTCTCAGGGGCTTTTGCAGTCTCTCTCCAGGTTAAATCAGCAGCACTGGAGTTGCTTGATCGCTTGACAACTTCTAGGGTGGTCAGTGGCAGTCCCTTTGATCCTCACAAAAGACACAGAGGAACTTGGATTCGTTTTTCTAGGGCTGCCACAAAGTTCACAGATTGGGTGCTGTAAACAGCAGAAATTTATTATCTCACAGTCTGGGGTCTAGAAGTCCTGTGTCAAGGGCGAGATGTTGGTAGGTTTGGGCTCTTGTGAGGTGGGTGAGGGAGAATCTCCGAGCCTCCTTCTAGCTTCTGGTGGCTTTCTGTAATTGTCAGTGTTTCCTGGCTTCTGCCACATCATGCGATCTCTGCCGTCATCTTCACGTGTCTTCTCCCTGTGTGTGTGTCTGTGTTTGGTTTCCCTTTTCTTAAGGATGTCAGTAGTGCTGGAGAAGGGGCCTGCCTGTCTGCAGTATGGCTTCACCTTAATTAGTTACACCTGCAACAACCCTGTTTCCAAGTGAGTTCACAGTCTGAGGTCCTATGGGGTGAGCACTTTGACGTCTGTATGGGGGAGGGTGGCACAGTTCAGCCTACAACAGCTGTCCAGGCAATAACCATGCCTGTGGTGTTGGCTTTGCCCTGACATAGTCACTTTATACCAGTATCTCAATAAACAGAATACAAATGCTTGAAGAACATATACGGGGAATGCTCAAGGGACAGCAAGCTACGTCGGTGAATGGCGCTCCCAAGGCACGTTTTCTCAGCTGTGGGCTCTTTAGCTTTGCCACACAGCAGCCCCAGCTTGGCCTGTTTCTTGAGAGAAACACTCTCTGCTTTACACACTATCTAAACAGAGATAAAAAGTCCCTTTGCTTTTATCCTTTTCCTCCTGTTCCCTGAGGTAGCTAGATTTTCTACAGGAGTGTTGACTAAAAGCTAAGAGGAAAAAAATTCAGTGAGTTTAAAAGAACAGATTTTTGGTCCTGAAGAAAGTCAATCCTGACCTCAACTGGCACCAGGCTGGGGCCACTGGGACCCGTTCTGTTCTCTCTCATCCTCTGTGAATCATCGCCAGGGGACCTCTTGATTTTGCCTTAACTTCCTACCACCTGTTGGAAATTACTTTGTCTCCCAAATCTAGATGCCATCTAGACTTTTTTATTTCCTTCTTCACACTGGACTCATCCTTAGGATCATCCTGTTCAGTTGCCGAGCAGAAATAAATGACTGCCTTTACCCTGAACGCAAAGCATTTAGGAACCTGCTCTGTGGCAGCCCCCTCTGACTCTTCTATTAACCTCCTCTTCCCTCCTCTGGAGGGTATGTGATGGCTCACTAGGTAATCCTGGCCCTCTTGCAGGAAGAGTGCTTTGTATAAGGACAAGTTTTTTTATTTGTGGTCCCTAGAATATGTATTTTAAAATTACCTTTAATGAGATAAATTTACAATGGGAGATTCAAAAATTTTTAAATCTCCCATTTTATACATTTTGATGAGTTTCAACAAAGCTGTAGAGTTGGAGCACTCCTATTATGACAGAGCAATAGAGACAAACAACATTCCTGTCACCACACCAAATCCCCTCCTGTGGCTTTGTAACAGCTCCCTCAGCCCCCAGCCCTGGATAATTACTCATCCATTTTAGGTCAATATCTTTAGTTAAATTTAATTTTGTATGAATGAAATCACACAGCATATGTAATCATTTATGTCTAGTTTATTTCCGTTAGCATGATATTTTTATTTCTGCTAGTTATTATTCCCAATCTTTTGTTTTTGGGGGGGTTTACTTTGCCTTTCTTTTTCTAGTGTCTTAGGATAGAGGCTTAGGAAATTGATCAGACTTTTGTTTTTTTCAGATATAAGTATTTAAAGCTACAAATTTTCCTCAGAGCATTGCTTTACCTGCATCAAAATATGTTCTTAGTCTGGGCACAGTGGCTCACACATGTAATTTCAGCCTTTTGGGAGTCCCAGGCAGGAGGATCACTTGAGGCCAGGAGTTCCAGCCCTGCCTAAGAAAACATAGCGAGATCCCATCTCCACAAAAAATAAAAACATTACCTGGGCATGGTGGTACACATGTGTAGTCACAGCTACTCAGGAGGCTGTGGCAGGAGGATTGCTTGAGGCCAGAATTTAAAGGTTACAGTGAGCTAATTGGGCCACTGCACTCCGGCCTGGTCTCCGAGTGACAGTAAGACCTATTCTTTAAAAAAATTGTATGTTTTTTCATTCTTGTAAATTCTTCCTTGATCCTTGGACTATTTAATTTAATTTCCAAATCTTTGATAATTTTCAACACCTTCATATTATTGATTTCTAATTTAATTCCTTTGTAGAAAGAGAATATAATTTGTATGATTTTAATTATTTTAAATTTATTGAGACTTGTTTTATGACCCCGAATATAGCCTATGGACTATTTTGGTAAATAACCTGTATGTATTGGTAAAGAACATTTATTCTGCTTATTGTGGGTGAAGTATTCTCTAGGTGTCAATTAGCCTAATTTGGTTCATAGCATTGTTCAGGTATTCTATATTCTTACTGGATTTTTGTGACATCAATCACTGGAAGGTACGATGAGCTGTACAGTTATTGACATGTGTATTTTTCCTTTAGTTCTATCAGTGTTTGCTTCATGTATTTTGAAACTTTGTTATTAAATACAAACACATCTAGGGTTGGTTAAGTTTTCTTGATGTCTTGACCCTTTTATCATTATGAAATTTATCTTTTTATCTTTGATTTTTGTTTTGAAATCTACTTTGTCTGATATTAATTTAGCCATGCCAGCTTTCTTCTGATCAGTGTATACATAATTATTTTCTTTTTCTTTTAACCTCTAATTTGTATACTTAAGTGGATTACTTATAGGTAGCATATATTTAGATGTTGCTTTTTATCTAGTCGAATAATCTCTGCCTTCTAATTGAAGTATTTAAAGTATTTACATTTAACATAATTTTCTACATAGTGGAGTTTATATCTGGCATTTGTTTTCTATTTATTTCATCTGTTCTTTGTTGTTTTTACCCCATCTTTTCTTGCATTTTTTTAGAGTGGATTAATTTTTAGTAATCCATTTTATCTCTGCTATGGTGTTTTGAACATAGGTTTTATTCTTTTAGTGCTTATTCTTGGTTTACGATATGTATGCTCAACTTATCTGACTCTATCTTCAAATAATATTGTATCCCTATAAGTGTACTGTAATAATCTTATGATAATATACATATTTCCCTTCTCATGTCCTGGCCTTTGTGCTATTATCATCATACCTTTTACCTCCACATATAATCCTCACAATAAGTTATTATGTTTTAGAGAGTCATGTCATTCATCTTTTAAGGAGATTTAAAATAATAAATGTATATTTCAATATACCCACATATTTTCCATTTCTGATGTTCTTTTTTTTAATTGTCTTTATTATTAAATCATAGCTGTGTACAATAGTGCAATCAAGGGGTATAATGTGCTGGTTTCCAGCTCTCCAGGATATTCTCAGACCTATCCTCCATATCTATCCTATCCTCCAGAGTAATCCTCCAACGCAAAAGTAAACTCATTCAGAAACTTTTTATCAAATTCCAACTTCCACAACGACGAAAGAATTAAAAATGTTCACTAGACTTTCTAAAGATTTATCTGATGTTCTTTACTCTTTTATGTATCTCCAGATTTTCCCCTGGTGTCATTTTCCTTCTGTCTGAAGATATTCCTTTAACTTTTCTTTTTTTAGCTTTCGTGTAAAACATCTTTGCTTCACCTTCATGCTTCATGCTACCTTCATGCTAGGTGTAGAATTCTATACCTCATGGTGCTTCATCCATGAGGTATAGAATTCTAGCTTGACAGTGTTATTGCCTCCTGTTCATATTATAATCTCTCCATTGCCTTTTGTCATGCATAATTCTCTGAGAATTCTACTGTTAGTCTTACCTTAAACATTATTTCTAGTTGTTAAATTTTAAGCCTTTCTAATTTTGTGAAGGCAAAAAGTGGAAACCTAATAAACACAAGTATATGTAAAAGTAAAAAAAAAAAAAAAGAAGTAAAATCTTGCCAACAACAAAAAAAAATTATCCAGGCATGGTGCACATACCTGTAGTCCCAGCTACCCAGGAGGTTGAGGCAGGAGGATTCCTTGAGCCCAGGAGTTCGAGGATGCAGTTAGCTGTGATCATGCCACTGCACTCCAGCCTGGCAACAGAGTAAGACTCTGTCTCTTAAAAATTAGAAAGAAGGAAGGAAGGAAAGAAAGAAGGGAGAGAGAGAGGGACAAAGGGAGGGGAAAGAGAGAAAGAGAGAAAAGAGAGAGACAGAAAGAGGAAGGAAAATAAAACGGGAGGGAAAGAAGAAAGAAATATATAGTATTATTTATCTGTGATGTGTGGGAAGGTGTTTATTAGCTAAATCTAAAAACAAGTTCCCGAGTTTACCAATACTTCTGCAAAGTCCAATCCTGAGGCCCAAGCTTCAGAGCACTTCACACAGGGGGAAATCTGACTCATAATATCACTATAAAGTGCCTCTGCTACCTTCTTTCTAGGCCTGAAAAATTAATCATGGAAAAAAACCTGCAAGAACATAATTCAAAGCTGTCCATGTTACTATAGTTATAAAATTCAGAGATTAAAGGCTAAAAAAAGTTATGGTACATCTCTCTGATGGGCTATCCACATATAAGGCAGTTATTAATACCTTGCTATCAAAAGCATATTTACTAATAATGGAAAGTACTTATCATATAATGCCAATTTTTAAAATTTAGACTATAAAACTATAAATACAGTTTTATGCACACCAAATTTTATGCAGACACACACTATACATATATATATGTACACACACACGCACACACATTTCACACACATACGTATATAAAACTGGAATAAACCTACCCAAAGTTTAATAATTATTATCTCTGGGTGATGAGGTACTGATAATATTTACCCTAAATAGTCAGATTTTCTATAATCAAAGTTATTTGTCCAATTTTATCATTAGAACATCATTGAAAGAGTCACATTGCTTAAAAATAAATTAAAATATGGTTTTCATTTAAGAACAAAGGAAAGGCTCGGTGCCCAAAGCTCAGTGAGTAAGTAGGGCTCTGGGCACATACACTGAAGCTGGTGGGTTCGAGCCCAGCCCAGGCCTGCTAAACAACAATGACAACTGCAACAAAAAAATAGCAGGCATTGTAGCAGGTGCCTGTAGTCTCAGCTACTCGGGAGGCTGAGGCAAGAGAATCGCTTAAGCCCAAGAGTTTGAGGTTGCTGTGAGCTGTGATGCCACAGCACTTTACCAAGTCTGACATAGCGATACTCTGTCAAAAACAAACAAAACAAAACAAGAACAAAAGGAAATAATGGTGATGTTCATGTAACTGAATTTGGGTCCTACAATCTAAACTGTTATCTGCATGGCAGAATGTTTATTTATTTTTCTTCTCATTTTAGATCAGTATCAAGGTCATGGTACAGGACGTGTTCACTGGCATTGAGAAGCTTGTTAGTGTGGCTTTTTCTACATTTGTAGCCAAACCAGTTGGAAAAGAAAAGGTAAATTTTGTATGTGAAGAGGTATCTAGCATGTCATTCAGGGACACATTAACCATGGCATCAGAATTATTACGTAAAAGAGAACATTTCTTCTTACCATAAGATATACTTTCCCAAGATGTGTTATTTACCAATATGCAACGTAAAAGTTATCATTCCGTGCTGATATCAGAGGATTAAGTTGCTTAGAGAAAAGCAAATGTAGCTAGTTTGTGACAGATTTAAAAAACCAAAACATTGTGTTTTAAATGATCTTAAGTTCATATCAACTTCTCAAAAATATTGCTTACTGATTTAGTTCTTTTCCTTTGTGATGATATAACTCAAAATGGCGTTAAAATAAATTTTTTTTTCAAAAAGCAAGAGCAATTCAGCACGCAATTGCATGGTGTTGACAAATCATTTTTTTATACCTGAAGGACAATGTCAAAACTGCTGAGTTATTGAAGTTTAAAAATGAGCTTGAGGGCAGCTGGGGTAAAAACACCCTTAAAGGCAATGTGATGGCCTGCCCCTTTGGCCAGATGCCCTATCTCTTGGCTTTCTTGGAATTTTTTTTTTTCAGTGTCAGAGTGTCGGCGGGGGGGGGGGGTTTGTCCTCATTTAGTCTAAACATTTTTAAAATGTAGTCATTCGATTTAGAATTTGAGTCTTTGGCTCCAAGGACCACTCCAAAGGTGGGCACAGTGGCTTTATCTAGCTCCACTTTGAATCAACAAGGAACGCTTCTCTCTGCAAGTTTTCTTCAGAGGGACTCCAACTTCAGAGCCGGGACAAAGTGATGTTCCCCTTCTACCTGACAGAAGTGGCAGCAGAGCCACCCTTGCTGGCCAGTCCTCCCCGGGGCCAGCTGGCACGGAGATGCTGGGGGGGAGTCAGCCCACCACAGGGTGGGGGGAGGGCGGCAGGTGTGCCCTGGGGCTTCTCTCCAACTTTAGGCTCTGCGAGGCCTACAAAGCAAACTCATATTGCCCATGGGCGCTATTTCCAAATAGAAACTCCTATCAGCTAATTATGTTATATAAAAATACAGCTTTCTGGGCCATATCTTGGACCTTTTGAATCAGATCCACTAATGTAGGAACTTGGAATCTGGCTCTGACCAAGCAGCAGGGGTCCCGTGATCACTAATACCTAAGACGTTGAGATAGGTCTTACCAATCATTCCATTTTACCTAGAATCTTCCCAGATCTCCAAACTGTTAAGAGGGAGAGAACATAGGGTGGGCATGGTGTTCCCATATCTGAGAGCAAGCAACAGAAAGTGTGCACCTCGCCATCCTATTCCTTCCCATGGAGGGCCAACCCTTCTCCCCTCCTGCCTCCGACTTTTCATTCTGACTTTAGAGATGTCTGGGATGAGATTCGAGTATCTCACTGCAGTCCAGTCTCTGCTGAGACTGAAGAACCGGTTTCTGAAAGTGTGAAGTCAGATACCTTATGGTGCTGCCATAACTGTGAAGCTCCTTTCCCAAGCTAACTTATTTTCCAGTTGGCAATATTCCTGGCACATCATGAAGATAGCCATTGAAAATCAGTGGTTTGGTCTGAACCAACAGGACTACCTAGATCTCTATTCAAAGTGAGTTTATTCCAGGACAAATCTGGCAATGATTAACTAGACTCAGTTAGACTCAGGCGCAGACCAGATCTCTGAAAAGCCTCGCAGGGCTCCAAGGGGTAGCTGACGCTGGAGCAGATGGGAGACAGCAGGAGCTGACCAGCATCAGAGAGGCTCAGGGCTTCGGGGGATAGCCAGCCCTCAGGGTTCTTCTACATGGGATGGACTTTGTGGTTTCAGGAGAACCAAGGCACAAGTTTACCCAGTGGTATTTTATACCCTACTGGTCACCCAACTAAAACAATGTAGATTTAGACTGATGCAAGCCATCCGTTTACACATTCCTAAACAAATTAGACAAGCCAGTCTGGGGTAGTTCGGGACTTTCAGCAGCATCTTATAAATCATTAGCTAATTTCATCCTTATCTTGGCCAAAGGTCAACAGCAGACTTTAGGTGTCCTGGAAATAAGCACGGACGCACCCTAGTCCAGCTTCACTGTGACCCTTCCTTGCATCTGCAGGGTCAGCAGATAGGCATTTATGGAGGAACTCGAGCTCCTGGTTCTGTGGCATCATGTTTCCAGGTTTCTGGAGGATGGTGGAACCTTTGATATTGATCCTTTCAGTTTGCTTATTAGATAATGTTTTCACCATGTCACGTAATTTCCAAATTGGGAATATTGCTTCATACAAGATAGCTTTCCCTAGGACATCTTTATTCCTGCCCTTTGATATCTTAATTTTGCAAAAGATAGAAAACATTTATTGATAAGAATTCAGTGGAGCCCAAGGCCATCTCCTCATTCATCAATTCGAAAAACTTCTTTTGTGGTTCCGCTGAAAAAATTTTAAAATAGGGAAAATTAAGACAAAAAATTAAGTACAGATTTTCTTATATGAAGAAATAAGTAAGCCTATTTTTATTATTTTAGTTTAAAAAATATTTTAAGTGGCTCAGCGCCTGTGGCTCAGCGGTCTAAGGCGCCAGCCACGTACACCTGAGCTGGTGGGTTCGAACCCAGCCCGGGCCCGCCAAACAACAATGACGGCTGCAACCAAAAAATGGCCGGGCGTTGTGGCGGGCGCCTGTAGTCCCAGCTACTTGGGAGGCGGAGGCAAGAGACTCGCTTGAGCCCATGAATTGGAGATTGCTGTGAGCTGTGATGCCACAGTATTCCATCCAGGGTGACAGCTTGAGGCTCTGTCTCAAAAAAAAAAAAAAAAAATTTTAAGAAAAAACATTAGGCCCCAGGCATAATAGCTTTCGCCTATAATCCTAGCACTCTGAAATGTTGAGATGGGAGGATCCCTTGAGCTCAGGAGTTCAAGACCAGCCTAAGCAAGAGTGAGGCTCCTATCTTTACCAAAAATAGAAAAATTAGTCAGGCACAGTGGCAAGTGCCTGTAGTCCCAGTTACTTGGGAGGCTGAGGCAGGAGGATTGCTTGAACTCAGGAGTTCGAGGTTGCAGCAAGCTACGTACAATGATGCCACTGTACTCCAGCCTGGGGTGATGGAGTGAGATTCTGTCTCAACAAAAAAATGAAAGAAAGAAAAAAAAATTAGTCAGAACATATTTAGTAAAAAGCCCTCAGAAATGCTCTATTTACTTGAAGTCAGAAAACCATGTAACACCCTTTTGTTTTTTGCAAAATTCATGTTGTGCTTTTGTAATTTAACAAGGCAATGAAAGATAAATGTTTTTCTTTCTCCAGATTCATTTAAAACCAGTCACACTTCTGACTGAACAAGATCACGTGGAACATAATCTGGCTTCCGAGAGAAGAAAAGTTCGGTTACAGCATGAAGAGACTTTTAACAATTTAATGAAGGAAAGTAGCAAGTTCGATGGTCAGTAAATCCACTTAAAGAAACTTTAATTATGTGTCTGTGACAAGCAAAGGCGTCTCTTCTTAGAGCCCTGGTGATTTCACTGTTTATTATAATTCAGTCCTGGTGATGCTGGGTATCTTTTCAACAATCCGTAGTTGGAGGAAGGACTGGCCATTGAGAATATAACTGCTGACCACTAACACCTCTTTACATTGGAAGATGTCCAGGCAAAGAGGTAGGAAATCCAGGCCACAGTCATTAGTAAGTGTTTGCCCAGTCGTGGTTGATGAAGGCAGGATTAACGATAATGTTATACATTGGCAAGGGGCAGTTTCTTTCTTTTTTTTCTTTTTCTTTTTTTTTTTTTTTTTTTGAGACAGAACCTCAAGCTATCACCCTGGGTAGAGTGCTGTGTCATCACAGCTCACAGCAACCTCCAACTCCTGGGCTTAGGCAATTCTCTTGCCTCAGCCTCCCAAGTAGCTGGGACTACAGGTGCCCACCATAACACCCGGCTATTTTTTGATTGTAGTTGTCATTGTTGTTTGGAAGGCCCGGGTTGGGTTTGTACCCACCAGTTCTCGTGTATGCGGCTGGCGCCTTAGCTGCTTGAGCTATAGGCGCCACCAAGGGGCAGTTTCTTATCCATGATTACGTACGGGCTGCGTGTGATCTCAACAGAGCAGGAAACTGCAACTCTCAGCCAGGAAGAAACTTGCTAAAGATCATTCGGGATGTGAACAGAAGCGACAACAATTCTGCTCCTGTTTTCTGGCCCCTTCCACGTAACACAGTGCTTTAGGAGCCGACCTTTCTTAGTTCTCTGGCAGTGATTCCCTGGGTGTTTGAGGCCTCCTGGGGCCAGAGTGGCAGGGAAAGGCAGGGAGCCCCCCATCCGCCCCTGCCTTTCTTTTCAGTCTGACCCCACCCTCAATCCTAGTCCAGCTTCCAGGTGACCCTTCTTTACACAAACTGGGCACAGTGGAGGAGAAAGGGAGAGGGACTAAGTCCTCCCCACACCACTGCCAGGAGGACAGGAGGGGTGCCCTTGGCTCCAAAAGAAGTCACAGGGAGAATGGGGAGGAAAGGGGAGGTCAAGAACAGTCAGAATAAGAATGTCAAAGATCTGGGCGTGGTGGCTAACACCTGTAATTCTAGCACTCTGGGAGGCCAAGGAGGGTGGATTGCTTGAGCTTAGGAGTTCAAGACCAGCCTGAGCATGAGTGAGACCCCATCTCTACTAAAAATAGAAAAAGTAGCCATGCGTCATGGCAGGTACCTGTAGTCCCAACTACTCAGGCAGCTGAGGCAAGAGGATCACTTGAGCCCAAAAGACTGAGGCTGCTGTGAGCTATAATGATGCCATGGCACTCTACCTAGGGCAACAGTAAGACTCTATCTCAAAGAAAAAGAATGTCAGAAGAGCGGAAGGAGAAAGAATACATACAAAGGAGGGAGAAAAGGCAGAAGCCAGGGTCGCAGAAGGGTGAATGCTTTATTCCACCCCCCATGGCATCATCAAGGTCCTAGGATAACCCAGAGAATGCTTTATTCCACCCCCCATGGCATCATCAAGGTCCTAGGATAACCCAGGGAGGATAACCCCCCTTCTGGAAGGGGTAAAGAGGTTTGATAAGGTTGCTATTCATTGCTGACCGTGTAAAGGGCAATACCCACTACCAAGTTATTTTTAAGGAAATGAAGGTTTCATTATCAAGTTACTGTGTTGAGAAGAGTAAGTCACCTTTTACAAAGCCGGTCTCAGTGCCAAAATATATTTTAAATGCATTTTGTTCAATTAATGGAAGTAGCTGAACCACGGGAATGACCCCGAGGCAGACTAGACAACCATTAATTAAAAAATAAAACCCAAAATAGCAATCAACTCCAAGCGCACCCGCTGTCTTTTCACCCCTAAAATCCTAGGCAAGAAATGAAATAATAGATAAAATACTCACCACTGGCCACATCCTTACTGTGTTTAACAAATAGATGTCTTAGGATATATTAGGAAAAGTCAAGCATTTAATATGGTTATTAGTAAGTGTATCCAGTCATTTCCCTGGTTTCACTGTCCTTCCTTTCTGCACAATTATGTCTTTTTATAAAGCCTTCTGTCCTCATTGAAATCATGTGCAGATTGTAAGGAGAAAGTAGAAATAAGCTAGTACACAACCAGAAGTCTGATTGGTAAGTCAGAAGCAGTTCTTCTGAAGTCCGTGCATTCCCACCCAGAGCTCCTTACAGGAACTTCTTCCCCTCTCTCCCAATCACCCCTCAACCAAATCACATGTCTTCAGATTATTCTTTGCCTTCCACCCTGGAGCTCTCTGGAGCAGTGTTTTTTCTATTTCACAGCACACGGAAACCTTTGGTTTAAAATTCCACCGCACACTTAAATTATGTTGCTCAAAAGACAGACTAAAAAAAGAATATACTTGCTGTGTTTTGAACTTCTTTCCAAAATAATTTAATTAATGATCTTTAAAATTTTTGTGGCATACTGTTTGAAAATCACTGCTCTGGAGCAAGCTGCTGCCACTAGGGACGTGGTGACCCATGCAGAGTGGGGCGCTGGATGAAGTGTCCTGTAATTGAGGATAAGATCTTGGAGTGGGGGGGCAGGGGCTGCTACACCGACCGCTTACTTCCAGTTGATAAATATGCATTCAGTGCCTGCCACGTGCAGGCCGCTTGCCATTAGAGGTATAGGATGAAAAATGCAGGGCCTTTGATCTTGAGAAGCTTGTAGTTTAGTGCTGGTGACAGACACATCGGTTTCAAAACAATATAGAGAGTGAACAGAGAGATGCCGGCCCCAAGCACTGGGCGGGGAGCCAGAGGAAGAGCCCGGCCTGGGGAGGAAGAAAGTGGGGAGGCGAGGCGGGCGAGGCCAGCAGGCGTGGAGGGGGTGGCACAGAGCAACACCCCGAGTGCCAGGAAAGCGCTAGCACCCAGCGTTTCTGGGGAGAAGACTCAGGTGGCAGGAGCCGGAGTGGAGACGGGCGGGACTGTGTCCTGGAGGCTTCTCCGTGGAGCCCTGCGAGGGTTTGAGCCGAGCTGTGGCCTGGTGAGGTTTGCACTTAGCACAGTTGCTGCGGTGGCGGCGGAGAGGCCAGGCAGGAGGGAGGGACACCTGAGCCGGCAGTGACCATGGGGGGGAGCGGAGGGAAAGACTTCTGTAGAAGAGGTCACACGGGAAGGACAGGGCCACTGACGAACGAGTGGCGGTGATTTGAGCAGCTGGTTAATGCTGCTGCATCGGTGGGCAGAGGACGGGCGGTTTGGTGAGTGGGGGAAGGGTCCCTTTCGGGCATGTGACCCATCCGAAGGACGAGGCCAGGCTGGGGACATGCCATCGGAGAGACAACAGCTTCCGATGGCAGCTGAAATGAAGGGCAGCACCTGCAGCCGCAGGGGCGGGGAGCCCAGTGGGAGACGAGGCCGCGGAACTCGGGCCTCCCACCCGTCAGAGGGAGACGCGTCTGCACCGGGGACCTGGGGCAACCGCAGAAGGGTGCGCGGGGAGCGGGCAGAGACGTGTAGGACGGCAAGAAGAAATGGGCGGTCGCCTGGGTTCCCGGAAGGAAGGAATAACACTGTCCACCGGGTGGCCAGAGCTGGGGCAGAGGCAGTGTGAGGGCCGCAGGTGGGGGATGGAAAGGGAGGTGCTGGATGAGCCCAACCTTAGAGGGATACAGAGGATGGAGAACAGCGTACAGTCACCTCTGAGCCGTGTTCACGTGCCAAATTAAATGCCCTTCATGCTAGGCTCGTCTGGAGCACGTTTACTAGAGTGCCGTGGATGGTGAAGGCCACCAGCCTTGGACAGCTGAACGTTGTCCCTTACAGGACACATCGACAGTGAGGGACGTGCTGGCTGTCACGGCTCTTACAGCAGCCTGGCTGTCTCAGAGCCTCTGCTGAGGTGATGCATTGGCCACCCACCAGGGGGACGTGTCCACAGCAGCTCTGGCTTTTCACTGGAACTGAATTCTTCAAGGTGTTTTCCTTCACTCCAGCCACCAGAGGTGGGGCCGGCTCCCCTCTGGTCTCTGGACCAGCCCCATGGGAATTAGGGGCCTTTCTGTCCACCCCCTCACCCCTAAGCCACCCACCCTGGAGAGAGAGCCACTTCCCTCCACCACCTTCCTAAAGCTGCATTGCTAAGAGCTGGGCCCAGCTGACTCTGGCAGTCAGTGGTTACCGGCCAGTACTCACTTCTGTAAACAAGACCTCTGATTTAGCGACTTCTCAGCTTGCTGAGGCAAGGTAAAAAAAAAAAATGAATAAACAAATTAAAACTTGTAAAATGGGCTCGGCGCCTGTAGCTCAAACAGCTAAGGCGCCAGCCACATACACCCAGAGCTGGTGGGTTCAAATCCAGCCCAGGCCTGCCAAACAACAATGACAACTACAACCAAAAAATAGCTGGGCATTGTGGTGGGCGCCTGTAGTCCCAGCTACTTGGGAGGCTGAGGCAAGAGAATCACTTAAGCCCAGGAATTGGAGCTTGCTGTGAGCTGCGATGCCACAGCACTCTATCCAGGGCGAGAGTTTGAAGCTCTGTCTCAAAAAACATAAACAACACCTTATAAAATGGAAATAATAAAGGTATTTATGTAGTAGTTTATGTGAGGATTAAATGAGTTAATATAGAAAGTCTCAGGCCTGCAGAAAGCGCTGCTGTGACTGTAGTTTTGGGAGTTCCCATTCACAGGTGGATTCTGAGGCACCCTTTAAAGTTTATACTTTGAAAGAACTTGGTTGTGAGGGTCGTAAGAAACAATCCATAGCTAGAGGAGACCCTCAAGGTCAAGGGACATTGTTTCTCAAGATAGGAGTAACCTGGTCTTGGTTCCAGGCTGACTGAGATGATAAAAATTATTTTTGAAGGACAGTCAGGTTATGAAAGAAAGAGATAATTTGTTGTCAAACTTGAACTTCAAACACCTGAGAATTGTTATTTATTTATCTTAGGAGTAATTTATGGCCATCTCTGCTACTCTGACCTCCCCCACCAGGGTTAGTTTATTGGGGAGTGTTATGGGGATGGTGATTCATGTCGCCTTCACTCCCCGCCCAGGGTGACGTGACCCAGGTGCACCAGGTGAACCTGAGTAACCTTGTTGGCTTCTTTAGGTGCTGGACAAGTTGTACTGATAAACAAAATCAGCACCAGACAATTTGTCTTCACAACATGAATAGTACCTTGAGTACTAGAGACCTTCTGAATTAACTAGTAACAGGCACTTGCTATAGTTACTCAAATGCAGAGATAAAAAGGTCACAGTGGACTTTAGTTTCAGTTTGTTAGGAAGTTGGCCAGATCAGATTTATACATCTGGCTCGATTTAGAATTACAGAGTTTTTATCATCAGTTTCACTTAATCTGCCCTAAAACAGATTATTCTACATTTCTTTGCAGAAAATAACTTTTAAACTTACTCCATTGCTTTGATCTTCCTTTTGGAAATTTGACTAACTTTCAGGCCACCAAAGGTCCCACAGTATTAACAAGCAGTTTCTCTCACTGAATGTAAGAGGCCAGACTCTGACATTTAAAGTTGCTGTGGAGCGTGTGGTTTTTCTACCTGCTGCTCCTTGGACCTGACGGAGTTTGTTTTGACTGGACAAAGTGTTTTAAAAGAAGACAGCCCGATCATATCTGTTGTTAAACCCTGTTTTAGAACAACCAGGGGTTTAATAATATCAAAAGTTAAAGACTGACATCCTTTTCAAGGTGTTGTATAATGGAGCTGCATATTGTTAGAACAGTGAGAAGGTTGAGTCCACACGCTTTCAGAAGAAGAGAAAAATGATGAGCTTAGATTTTGTAAAAGCAGGACATTTCTGAGGCACGTTCTTGTACCACTGGGACATTGTTTGGAAAGTTAACATAAAGTGGAGAAACTTAAAATTAGAAGTATTTTAATTGTAATTTTTCAGTAGGAAAATGAGATCTGAAGAACATTTCACCCTGTTAGGATATGCAGAAAGAAAACCAGGGCTGGAATGACCTCAAACCAGGTCAAAGTTCCTCATCTAACAGCGTGGAATGAATGTGAAGTTGTCTAAGCAGGGTGATGACACAATGCTTTAAGAACACCCAAAGTGTAAAGTACTCAACTTGACCCCAGGAAGCCTATAGAAAGGGTCAGGTCTGTTTATTCTGTTCAGTCCAAAGCAAAGCTGTGGACTGAATTGCTCTCTGAACCTTGGAAAAGGCCATTTTTCCATGGATTGGCAGTGACTTGCAAAGAAGCAGACTCCTGCACCCAAGTGGCCTCTGTTCACATTCCATAGGTGATGTTTGTGCACGTGTGACCGGACCACACCCACCTCTCTGTGTCCTCCTGTGCTGCATCTGTCTCCGCAGGGAGGGGTGGCTTTTCCTTTGAAATTATTGGTCAGAGAAGAAGGAAATGCCTTATATTTGAGTCTTTAAAATGTCTGTCATAAGGCCCTCTAGTAATGTTTTACTTTATAATTTTTTAAAAGTTGTTTTTAAATAAATAGTATATACATAGGATGAAAAAGTGAAAATGCATGAAAGGACAGACAGTTAGAAAGTAAGTCTTCCTATCATCCCAGTTCTTACCTTCAAAGACAACCACTGTTGCACACACACACAATCACCCTTACTTGTGCACATACTGGTTGCACCCTTTTTTTTTTTTTTTTACATATAAGGACATATTTTAGCAAAGTGCAGCAACACTCTTGGAGGCTACAGCAAGTAGATTTCTTGAGCTCACGAGTTGGAGGAAGAGTGAAATCCTGGCTCTACTAAAACATGGAAAACTTAGCCAGGAGTTGTGTTGGGCGCCCGTCGTCCCAGCTACTCAGGAGGCTGAGGCAAGTAGATAGCTTGAACTCAGGAGTTTGGGGTTGCTGTGAGTTATGCCACCACGGCACTCTACCCAGGGTGACAGAGTGACACTCTGTCTCAAAAAAAAATTAATTTAATGTTAAAAAACATATTTTAGAGATAGTTGATATTTATTTTGAATAAAAAAATATTATTGGTGTATACAATATTAGCCTGAAAAACATCTTAATCAATATTAGTTTGGTATGTTTGTAAAACATCTTCTAATAAAATCAGTTTTAAAAAGAAGGAAGTTGAAAGGGGTTAAGATTAAGTTGAGATTGTTAGGAAGCATCCAATTTTGGCAGACTTGCTGTCTGGAAAAGCCTAAAATTTCTGGATAAATATTTACAAATACCTTTGCAAACACATCTCAGAAAGCAGAAAACTAAGAGAAGACCCAGAAGTCCAGAAACAGCTGCAAAACACAAATTCAGCAGGTTAAGGATGCGCAAGAACTGGCATTTGTTCTGGAAGACCCTGCAGGTGTCCAAAGATGTAGCCTGTGTTTAATGAGCCTGTGTGAACTCAGGGGACAAGGCCATAGGCCCATGTTAGAGGGAAGGATCAGGGAATTCCCAAGAGGTGAAATCCTCTGTGTCATTAGACAACCTGGCCATTCAGAGAGCTCTGTGGGAAGGATGCCTTTCTGTCTCAGCCTTGGCCCTCAGTGGAACGGGGAAAGCATTTTTGCTTTGAGAATTCAATCATAGGTGCATCCTTGTGCAGATTTAGTGTCAGAACTCACATGACTTGTTTGGGCTGAAACAGACCAAGTGAACAAAGCGCTACTATGTGGTGCTCCCCCTGGTGATCGGAGGCAGAAATGCAAATCCTTTGTGAGGAAAAGACTTTAAGCCCTGCTCTCAACAATTTCTACAAAGATCCACGCACTATGAGCTGCTTGCTAGACAAAAATCATAAAAGGCACTAACATCTAGAGGAGACACCAGGCCCACAAAGTCTGAATGAGGCTGCCGATATCAAATGTATCCAAGAATATGGAGTAAGAGTGTTAATCTGTTTTAAGAAATAGGAAGATACAGGGACAGAAAAAGACGACCTGGAAGGCTTAACAAAGAAACAAAGAAAATTTCCACAGAAACAAAATATATAATAATTAAAATTTAAAACTCAGTGGATGAATTAAACAGCAGAAAAGATAGTGAAGTGAAAGATTGATCTGAAAGTGACTTGCATTCATGAAGACAGACCAAGAGATGGGAGCCATGTGAGGGGTCAGGGGACACTCCGATTGGAGGGAGAAGGCTAATGTGTCAAATCCAAGCTCCCAGAGAGGGAGAGAAGCAATATTTAAAGCAAATGACATGAAGAGACATTTCATTATGAGGCAACAAGAATTTTTAATGTAAAGATGTTGGACCTCATTAGTAGTCAGGAAATGCAAATCATAACTAACATTAAGATACTATTTCACACCCACTAAATTGGAAATAATTGAGCGTCTGATAATACTGTTTAAACAAAACCAGGGAACAGTAGGAACTTCCCCAAACAGCAGACAGAACTGTCAGTGCAACGATCCTGTTACCTAAAAAACAATCTAATGAGAGTAAAGACAGTGAATGTAAAGTCAGTCAGCAAGGTTAAGGTCATTCAGTCAGTCAGGTAACAAGGATTTATTGAGCACCTGTGTTCAGGAATTATACTAGAATTTGAAAAGTTCATAATCCCTGCCCCAAAGAGCTTAGGATCTAGTGGGTCACATAACAAAAGATACACAAATAAATATACAACTACCGCCGTAAAGAAAAGGCATGTGGAGAGCCCACTGTGCTGGGGCTGAGCTGTGGAGTTCAGTGAAAGCCTCCCTGGGCCAAAGACCACTGTATGGCTGGAGCAAAGGGAGAGAGAGAGGGAGAGAAAATATTCTGGGGAAGCAGGGGTCTGGGACTGGCCAGGGAAGCATAGGCAAAAGGGCTGCTAGGCCACTGGCAAGAATTCAGAGTTTAATTCTAGAACAATGGGAAGTTACTAATATGCTTTAAGCTGGGCACTGAAAGGATCCATAGAACAAAGGTAAAGAAATAAAAGAAAAAGAACATCAACTAATTATAGTAGTAAATCTAAAAATTCCCTTAGGAAATGGAGTTAAAGGTTTCTGTACATTTTGGTCACGTCCCTGTGACGGTGCCAAGAATACCAGCACTAGCTGGGCGTATCTTTGCTCTCACTCTGCAAGCTCAGCCTGCCTCTGAGGTTACAGGCTTGCTGGTGGTTTGCTTGGAGATGCAGGGAGCGTATTGGAACATATTTTACTGCTTTGCAGCCAGAATAAATGATGTCCCCATTGTTGAGAGTGAAAACCAATTTGTCAGCAAATGAAGCAGAAGGACAATGAGAACTACCACATCTGACGGATTCCGCCTTTTCTGCCGCATTTGTTAGGAGACAGTTTCCCCCAGAGGCCACCTCCCCCTTCTGAAGTTCACGGTGTTCCAGATTCTCAGTATCTGTGTTTCTTCATAGCTCAAATTCCTTTACTTTTAACGACTTTATTGAGATATAATTGACTAATGGCACATGGCCCATACTTAAGGCAAACAATGTTTTAAGTTTGGATGTAAGTGTACAGCAAAACCATCACCACAAGCAAGACGACTACATACACGGCGCTCCCAAAATCTCTGCCTCTCTTTGCCCTGACTGGCCCTTACCTCACGATAAGCAAGTCAAGTTTAACTGTAATCATTCTTTTAATCAAAATTCCAGTGGGCTTCTTAGACAGGTTGGAATATGATCTTTAAAAGGCCCTTTCTGATCTGTTCTGTTAACCCAGGTCGCTGTAAATAGCCTCCCTTCGGATAGAAGGCCCTTGGCGCCATCTGCTAATGTGCACGGTTTAAGTTTTTGAGAACAATTTAATTTTTCTAAAACTCCCAGAGTGGAGTACGCTACTGGGAAGGAAAAGCCATAGCCCCCAGGTCCTGGGCTGACTCCAGCATCATTAATGTTTACATCCACCTTTTAGATCCCATTTGTGAGGAAGAGGAAGGAACGGTTTCGACACGGGGCACCGCGGTTCAGAGCATCGAACTTGTCCTCCCACCTCACGCAAACCATCACGGGAATACCTTTGGTGGCCAGATCATGGCTTGGATGGAGACAGTCGCTACTATTTCCGCAAGGTACTTGGTTTTTACTTTCAGCATGTGATTTGGGGACCAGTCAGGAGAAAACAGAAAGGACCCGAGATAAGTTCTTGGGCTAGTCAAGGAAAGGACTGAGCGAAGTGGACTTTATCAAAGTGACGAGACTATATATTGCTTACTTCCTTACCTTAGCACTAATCTCTCCTTTGGTTTGAAGGGGAATGTTTAAATTCTCAGTTCAGAAATAAAAAATGAAGTGACAGTCCTAACACTTTATTCTAAATTATGAATATTGATTCTGTGACACTGAAACTCATTGTGATCATCCTTTATGACAAAGGAAACAAGGAATAGAAGTAAAAGACAGCGTTCACACGTGAAGATAGCTGGTCTAGTTACAAACCTTTGAAAAGACAATTGGACAAGTGGGTCTGACCTGTGAAGGTACTGGTTAAAAGCCATTTAGCCAAAGAATTAACCAAAAAATAAGAAGAAAAAGAGAGAAATACTTGGAAGAATACTTTTAAAGGTTCTTCGATTTCAAAAAGGGTATTTTATTCTTAATGGAATTGAGCAGCATTAGGGAACACTGTGTCCTCTGAAAATGCATTTGAACAGGATCTGCCTTCCTGACAATTTTCATAACCACTGAAAATTGTTAAGGTTTTGTTTTCCCCAAATTAAAAGAAATTCATGATTAACATATCTAAAATTAGAAACCTGTAGTTATCCTTTCCATAAATTGTGCCCAAATGAGAGAGCTTGTTTTTAAAATAAGATTGCCATTCTTCATGACAATAAAGCCTCTGACCCTGTCCTGTTGTGAAGGCTTATGATGTAATTAACTGTGAAGGAAGCTGTTCTCTTAGTGTGGGCACAGTTCTTTAGAGTAATTGAATGATGACAGTGGGAATCTAAAATGTGGAAGTAACTTTCTGAAATTAAATATTATTTATAACTATTTCAGAATTCCATACATGCAAACATTGTAAAATGTATATCTCATAGCCTGTCAGGCCTTGCGCAGCAATCCAGGTCATTTTTCTGCGGAGGATAATTTTGTCTTCTATGTTGTGGATGAATCGGTTACCTGTGAAGCTAGGGAATGGGCGTGAATGGCACCAGGGACTCCAACCTGGGATCACAACTTTCTGGGAGTATAGTCGTGAGCTGTCAGGAGGAATATAACTCCCAAATCAGGACAAAAGTCATTGGTTTGCTTTCTGGAGAGCGTTCTATAGAGAACAAGACCAGAGTGGCACTGATGCCCTGAGAGCAGAAGCACCACCATCTTGGTAAAGACCTCAGGATATTTCCCAGAATATTTGCAGGTGATGTAAGAAACACCCCCAGCGCACACAGTCCAGTTGATTTACTTCACTCAAGTTAAAAAGAGATGTTCACTTAGGAAACAGGTTGAGACTGGACTGCCAGATCCATTTAATGAATCAACAGCTTGTGAAAGTATTTTGGAAAATGGTCACTTTCTTTTCTCTCTTTTTCTCTGTTTTCTTAGCCGCCTGTGTCGGGCACATCCCTTCCTGAAGTCCGTGGATATGTTTAAGTTCCGGGGACCTTCTACAGTTGGAGACCGTCTTGTCTTCAATGCCATTGTTAACAATACATTTCAGAACTGGTAAAGCTCTTAGGCTGCTAGAAACCAACTACCCTGTCCATTGTTTTTGTTTTTTTGTTTTTTTGTGTTTTTGAGGCAGAGTCTCACTTTGTCACCCTTGGTAGAATGCTGTGGCGTCACAGCTCACAGCAACCTCAAACTCTTGGGCTTAAGTGATTCTCTTGCCTCAGCCTCCCAAGTAGCTTCGACGACAGGCACCCAACACAACACCCGGCTTTTTTTGTTGTTGTTGCAGTTGTCGTTGTTGTTTAGCTGGCCCGGGCCAGGTTCAAACCTGCCAGCCTCAGTGAATGTGGCCGGCCCCCTAACCACTGTGCTACAGGCACCAAACCTTCACTGTCCATTTTTAATTTTTTGCTTTTATTTCAATCTGGAGGTAAATCTTGGTTACTTTAAAATAATGAAGTTGCTTCTAAGTTTTTAAAAAACTTCGGTCACTCTTCAAGATCTGTAGACAAACATTTCAGCACTACTCTGCTTGGGCCCTCCTGTCTCTGAGCAAATCATGATGGGCTGGTTTTTGTCTCAGAGCGGTCTGACTTCTGTGAACAGTTCCCAAATTTGTCCTGGTTGGCCCAAGATGGTCCTGGTCTGTACCTGCCATCCTGGCATAATTATTAACTTTTTGAATATTCTCCACAGCATCCCAGTGACTAAATAGTAAACCAACTCATAATGGAACTGTTTTTAACCACCCTGAACTCCAAATCATTTCCCAGTTACTTTTATTATTTTTGAAACACAATGAGATTTAATTTAGTATTGTTTTCTTTTTAAATGTAAAAAAAAAAAAAAGAGTATGTTTTCTGTCTAATTTGTGTTTGACTTTTTCTAAATACAGAACTATTATTTTGTAAGGAAGAAAACTTAACTTTGGCACAATTTAACACCCATCCCCATTGCTAAAATATTTTTAAGAATGTATATAAAGTCCCAACTGGCCTTTTTCCCATTTGAAAATGGGAAAGTAAAGTGGTCTGTACAGAGTGACCCATGGACCTGAAATAGATTTTTTAAGAGTTGTGCAGATTTGCTGATGACGAAGAAGAAAACCCAGGGCCCTCATCCCCCTGTGGCGTGGAGGAGATGGTGGTGGTGGTGGGCAGGGAAGCTAATGGCCGCACTGTCTTTGCCCACCGCCCTGTGTTGTCCCTTGCAGCGTTGAAGTTGGAGTTCGCGTGGAGGCCTTTAACTGTCGGGAATGGGCCGAGGGTCAAGGCCGCCACATCAACAGCGCTTTTCTCATTTATAATGCTGTTGATGATAATGAAGAACCCATCACATTTCAAAGAATCAAGCCCATTTCAAAGGTCAGTTACCACGTGAGCTTCGATAATCAGACCTATGGGTTCAGAGCTCTACCCAGAATCTCCTCCCACCACCACCACCAACCTCTTTGGCTATTTCCCCTTGGTTTTCTTTCTTTTCTGCATCACAGAATAAAATGGACTTTTTTCTATTTTGCCCCAAGTCACTCTGATCATTTGTCAGAATGATGGAGGCTCTGAAGATCCCACCTCTCCCCATCTGCATGTCTGCTGGGAGTAGCACGTCGCCTCTGTCCATTTCTGAATCTCTTTTCTCGCTTCCTTCCCCGCAGGTTTTAATGCTGGGCCACACTCATCAGACTATGTCTTTCCCTCTCCTGAAATTGCCTTATTGCCAACATTCACATTTTCTAAAAACTCCATACTGAGATTTATGTGCAATTTTGATGACATCAATTATGGTAATGGCCACTTAATAACAGGAAGAAAATAGCGGTCAAGGTCGCACTTCTGTCCAGGCAGCTGCCCTTTCCAGATTCAACACAGAGGTTCTGACTTGACGAGGAAATTCACATAGAATTCACGGCATCCCAATTAGCCCTTTCAACTAACTTAGGAGAAGGGTACTTAAGGATCATAGCAGGACAATGTTAGAAATGTATTGATTTTACTCTGTTTCTTATTAAAGGATGATTGTAGACGCTACCGGGGCGCTATCGCTCGTAAGAGAATTCGCCTAGGCAGGTAAGAGACAGGAGGCATGGGGGCTTTACAGAATGTTCTCTGTGTGCTAAATGCAGGAGAAAGAGTTATCATTAAATATTTTAATTTTTTTCCCAGAAAATATGTTATTTCTCACAAAGAAGAGGTTTCGCTGTGCATACACTGGGATAAAAGCAAGCAGGTGACACTTTATGATTTGGAGCTTTTCATTAGAAAACTCACATCATTACAAAAACAGAAACCCCTTTGCCTAACTGATTCAGGTTGTGCCTACACAAGTTAGATGAAAGGGGAAATTATATCAACCAGTCATTCCAAAATGAAACGAAGCCAAGCTGTCAGCTACAGGTTACCATGCAGGGCCTCCCTGTCTTGTCTGACTGCTATGTACGGTTCCCAAACCGTCAAGTACGACCCCACAGCACAGTGCACCAGGATCCGCGGTCTCACCGTGATTTCACGCTGTGGGTCGTGCCCACCAGCTTGTTATTTTTATAAAATAATAACAAAAGTGCTAGTTATATGAATGTATTTGACCATAAAATGGAAAGAAATTCAAGTTTACTTATGACAGATTGATTATATGTCATACTGAAGGGTAATCTGTCTTCCATCAGGGCACCAATTAAAACGATACTCAGTTGTTAAGCTACGATTACCTTGACTGGATTCTAAATCAAGAGTTTGAGATGAAAATATTATCAGGTCTGCATTTTAATTCCATGCTCAACATGATCACTTTGATTCAATGTAGACCTCCTCTAACAGTGCCCAATTTTTAAGCAGAAAAGGTTTGATCTCATATCTACACGCTGAACTCACAGCTTTTAAAATATTTGTATTTTAGGCTTCACTGAGTAATGGAAATGTGGAGGCTCTCAAAAAACTGGCGGCCAAGAAAGGCTGGGAGGTCACCAGTGCTGTGGGAAAGGTAGGAGGCGTCCAGGTATTTGGGCAGCCCATTGCTCAGCACAAGTGAAGGGTTGTCCCCGGCGTGGTGGTGGTTCTGCTGCTTTGCCTGCTACTTTCTGGAAGATAAAAACATCTTTGGAGGAAACTGTTTCTAAGAGACAGGCGTCTTTGCTGCCCTGTCCCTCATGTTGGTTGGTTAAGAGTCCTTCAAATACACCCCACACCCTAAGCTTAGGTTCTTACACTCCATCCCTACTTCTCCCTCTACTCGAAACCAGCCTGGTCTTGTAAGATCCAGGGCAAACCCTTCCCCATGACGCCTCCTTGCTGCCCCTGACTTGATGAACTTCTCCCTCTAGTAACTCCCTCGGTCACGACTCCTCTAACATAAACTTATCGACTAATCACACACTATCATATGGCATTTCCTCCATGGCCTCCTCGGGGTGATATTTCATCCTTACAAAGCAATTTCACTTTTTACACACGATCATCTTACTGTTAAGTACATGATAAACATTTTTAGAAAGAAGCCTTGTTTGGATTTCTTTGTACCTCCCTCTCTCCTATTATCGTGTTTACATGTCTTCAGATTTAAATGAACATATATCATCAGGATTTTAATTCTATCTAATTTCAGAGGTTAGTTGAGGGACTCTCTGAAGCTCACGTCCACACTAACTAGCCCAGTATTTTTCAGCCTTTTTTATCTCAGGGCACATCTGAACCTATAGTTAAATTTCTGCAGCACACTTAAATTATGTTGATCAAAAAAAAAAAAAAAAGAATATACTTACTGTACTTTGAACTTCTTTCAAAAATAATTCAATTAATGATCTTTAAAAATTTTCATGGCACACTTACGATCTTCTTGTCACACACCTGTTGAAAATCCCTGAACTAGACTGTAAGTTCTCTGAAGGCCGATCTGCTCTCCACTAACCAGACCACCGCACTCGGGAAATATTCAGCAACTCTGGCTCTTTGACTGTGTCCAAGTTTCCTTATGCACTGATTTCTATCACCAGTGAAGCAGTCGCTTGTAAAGTGGGATGATCACATGTGCTGATTTTCCTGGGACAGCTCTGGATCATCCCTGAAGCCCCATCAAACACAGTGTTTAGTGTTCCAGTTTGGATGATAAGTCATCTAGTCATTTCACCCTAAAATCTAAAGTCAGATGCTACTTTGTTGATTCAGCTCTGACTTCAACCCCCTCATGGGTTTTGTTTTTATGACTTCTTGTCCTCACTGTAGACTCCTTAGGGTCTTCCTTACCCCTGAGAAGCCAGTCGGGTTTCTTCTGCCTCTGCTTGACTCAGTGACGTGGGAACACAGGGTCAGCAGCACCGAAGCCTTTGTTTCTCTTTCTCTCTCACAAAAGATGCTTCAAAACTTTGCTTTCTTTTACTAATATAAAATCTGCTCCCTACATCCTTGCTGACATCAGAGCAGTCATGAGCAGCAGTAGAAAATACAAATTTATGTCTGCAATGAAGCAAAAGAATGTATTTAGTGAAGTTGTATAATATGTTAAAAGTTCAGTTCTTTGGGAGGGTGTGAGCAGAAACAAACCCACACTAATAAATTGGTTAGTGTTGTACGGAGCCATAAAGGATTCTTAATTTTTGTATAGATACTTATTAGTGGATATTGTATAATTAAAGAAACTTTCTGGGCGGTGCCCGTGGCTCAAAGGAGTAGGGCGCCAGCCCCATCTGCCAGAGGTAGCACGTTCAAACCTAGCCCTGGCTAAAAAAACAGAAACTTTCTTGTGGTATCACTGTTGATTTATTTATTTATTTATTTTGAGACAGAGTCTCACTTTGTCACCTTTGGTAGAGTGCTATGGCGTCACAGCTCACAGCAACCTCAAACTCTTAGGCTTTAGTGATTCTTCTACCTCAGCTCCTGAGTAGCAGGGACTACAGTCGCCCGCCATAATGCCCGGCTAGTTTTTCTATTTTTTTAGTAGAGACGGGCTCTCACTTTTGCTCTAGCTGGTCTTGAACTCCTCAGCTCAAACAATCCACCCACCTCAGCCTTCTAAAGTGCTGGGATTATAGGCATGAGCCACCATGCCTGGCCCTCACTGTTGAATTTGAATCCCTTCTTTTTAAGATTATGTTTATGATAAATGTTACATTTTAAAAAATCTTATAAAAATATTTTTTTCTGTCTGAGTTATCCTCCACCTCTCTCTGAATTTTTATAGCTTTTATATATTTTTAATTTTAAACTGTGATTCTATTTTTTTATGTCACCTTTTAGCTGAATAATTCTTACAACACAACTGTCTATTAAGAATCGTAATTATTTCAGGGTTTTTAAATAGATAATTTTTTTTTGCTATTGACTTAGATAGTAAAAGTCTAAGACTTTTTGAATTTGTAGTGAAATTGGACAGTACATATGGTTTTAACTCGCGTTTCATTTTCCGTGTATAAAGACAGAACTAATTTCAGTAGTAATACAAGGAGCAAAAGATATATATTGGAAATTTCACACATGTAAATGGGAGAGCTAAAGAATAATTGTCGGGTAGTTTATAAATAAATGAGAGATGGTAGGGCTTAAACTATAAAAGTCAGCTCTTAAGGCAATTCAAAGTTATTTACAGAGAACTTCAGAGAGGGGATCATTCTTAGCTTCTTAATGACGGTGTAAGGAGTAGATTGCTGAAGGGGAAAGGGGGGTTGCCAGGCCGTGGGTAGCTTAAGCCAAGTCCTGCTGCTGGAAATTAGTATGAGTGGAGATTGGCCTGACAGCTTTTTATTCAAGGAGTAGGTGAGGATAAAGTGGGAAAATCCATCTAAAGTTAGAATGATACAGACCACCTAAAAACCTTCATGCAGGACAGAACCCCGATGTAGGAAACAGAGCAGAGAGGGACTATTCTTACGAGAGCTGGGGGAGAAGCTGGGCCCAGAGCACCCCCTGCCCAGATCCCAGCCCCTGAGCCTCTGTGGTGATCACCAGGTACCTCCAAGAAAAATTAGGCTCCATATTTCTTTCCAAAAGGGACGTATTAGCTTGCACTCCCACCAGCAGTGCAGAAGTGTTCCCTTTTATCCACATCCACGCCAACATCTGTAGTTGTGGGATTTTGTTATGTGGGCCAGTCTTACGGGAGTTGCATGTTATCTCAAAATGGTTTTGATTTGCATTCCTCTGATGATTAAAGATGATGAGCATTTTTTCATGTGTCTCTAGGCCGTGCACCTATCTTCTTCAGAGAAGCTTCTGTTCAAATCCCTTACCCACAATGAAATGGGATTGCTTGTTCTTTTCTTATTAATAAGTCTGAGTTCTCTGTGCATTGTGGTTATCAAACCTTTTCCAGAAGCATAACCTGCAAATATCCTCTCCCATTCTGAGGGCTGTCTCCTTGCTTTACTGACTGTGTTCTTGGCTGTGCAGAAGCTTATTAGTTTGATCAATCACTTTCTCAGCTTCTTTAAGTTAATTTCCCATTTCTTCAATCTCTTTTTTTTTTAAATACATGTATTTTATTATTCTTCATTACATTATTTCCCCCACCCACCCGTCCGTGATAAGACAGAATTGATTTACAGAAAAGAATACAGAAAACACCAAAGCTCCTGGTAGTGGGAGAGATTTCAAGTAGGGAGAGAGAAGCTCTCTCCGTTCCCAATACGAACATTTTTATAGAGTTTGTATTTGTGCATTACTTTTCTTTTCTTTTCTTTTTCTTTTGAGACAGAGCCTCAAGCTGTCATCCTGGATAGAGTGCTATGGCATCACAGCTCACAGCAACCTCCAATTCCTGGGCTCAAGGCGAGTCTCTTGCCTCCACCTCCCAAGTAGGTGGGACTACAGGCGCCCGCCACAGCGCCCGGCCATTTTTTGGTTGCAGCCGTCATTGTTTGGCGGGCCCGGGCTGGATTCGAACCCGCCAGCTCAGGTGTACGTGGCTGGCGCCTTAGCCCGTTGAGCCACAGGCACCGAGCCTGTGCATTATTTTTCTAAAGTAACATTTCAGCACTTGAAAGAGAGTGAAACTTTGAAATATGTTATACTGTTGAACTTGGAGAGTTGGCCCCAGGAATAATGGGAATTGGTGGCGTTCTAGCTTAAGGCTACTCACACTCCCTCACCCCCTCTCTGCCCCAGCTCAGTTGGCATGGAGATTCTACCAGTGATAAGCAGGCTATAAGGATCCCTCAATCTCTAGGGGTCTCAGCTCTTGGAAGTGTGGGCGATTCACATTGGCATTATTTGTGGATCTAAATGTCCAAAGGTGCAAAAGAGGGCTAGTGCTCAGCTCAAATACCTTGAAGTTTTGGTAGTGTTTAGGGTAGGCATATTTCTGGATGAGTCTGTGCACATGCTTAAGAAAGACCTTAGAATGGCATAAAGTATTCACATACTTTTGGCTGACTGTGAAGTTGCATTATGCACCAGGAGATTTGAAAAGGCCTTATGGAAAGTTAAACTCAGGGCGCACTTGGAAACAGACTGAGTTTTATTTTTTTCGAGACAGAGTCTCACTTTGTGTAGTGGCATGATCATAGCTCACTGTAACCTCAAACTCCTGGGCTGAAGTGATCCTCCTACCTCAACCTCCCAAGTAGCTGAGACTACCGGTCTCATGCCTGACTGATTTTTTTGTAGAGGTGGGGTCTTGCTGTGTTGCCCAGGTTGGTCTCAAACTGAACTTAGAATGTGCTCCTCTACCCATTCACATATTCATCAGCAGAGATGGAAGCCTTACTGTCTTGAGATGTTTGAACACAATCTCTGTCCAATCTCAAAGTGACTACTAAATGATTGAATGGGTCAATCCTTGAAATGCAGGTTTAAAAATAAAAGTAAGTATTAAAACAGTACAAAAGAAAAAACTGAGCAGAGATATCAGTGATAACATAATCACAGAGGAGATAGATTTCACATATTTACCCTAAGCATGATACTAAACAAAAACAAACAAAAATGACAATAGTACCTTTAAAAGGGAAAAAAGGTTCAGAACTCAGTAGCCACATTATCTAAAATTTCTAGGGGTAACAACAACAAAATGACAAGGTGTGTAAAGAAACAAAGTGTGACTCATGCACAGGAAAAAATTAGTAGAAAAAAAAAGTTGTCTCTGAATGTCCTTGAATATTGCGTTTAATAAAGACTTCAGCTATTATAAATGTGTTAAGAGAACTGATGGAAACTATGTTTAATTAAAGGAAAATATAACAATAATAAGTCAACAAATGTAGTTTCTCAATCAGGATGTAGAAATTATTTTTAAAAATTAAAACAACAAAAAAACCTTCTCTTGATATGATATGATGAGAGGGCCTTGCAGCACAGCAGTGTTCTTTCTCCAAATTAGGAGAACACAGCATAAAACCAAACCAGGGTCATTCTGTGACAGCACCTGACCAGTACTCTTTAAACTGTCAAATTCATGAAAAACAAGGAAAAATTGAGAAGTAATTACAGCTCAGAGGAGATCAAAGAGATACGATGACTAAATGCAATGTGACATCCTATATTGGGCCCTGGAGCAGAACAATGACACTAGTGGAAAAACTGATGAAATCTCAATAAAGTCTATATTTTGGTTTATGGTGTTAGACCAACGGAAATTTCTTATTTTTTATGAATGTTCCATGGTTACATAAGATATTTATTTACATCATTATTTCTGTATTAATGTATGTGTATATAAACATATGTATATGTACATACACATGTATTTTTGTTTTTATGTATGTGTGTGTATGGTTTTTAAGTATAACATGATTATGTAAGATACTACCAGTAGAGGAAAATATTAACATTATGGAAACATATGCAGGGGATCACTATACTATCTTTGCAATTTTTCTGTAATTAAATTTATTCCAATGTTTATAAATCCAGTGGATATTCTGGAGTTGAAGAGTATAATGCCTGAAATGAAAAATTCACTAGAGGACTTAGCAGCAGATTTGATATGACAGTGAAATGAATCGGTGAAATTGATGACAGGCCAATAGAAATTATTCAATCTAAAAAAAAAAGAGAGAGGCTCGGCGCCTGTGGCTCAACAGGCTAAGGCACCAGCCACGTACACCTGAGCTGGCAGGTTCGAATCCAGCCTGGGCCGCCAAACAACAATGATGGCTGCAACCAAACAATAGCCAGGCGTTGTGGCGGGTGCCTGTAGTCCCAGCTACTTGGGAGGTAGAGGCAAGAGACTCACTTGAGCCCAGGAATTGGAGGTTGCTGTGAGCTGTGATGCCACAGCACTCTATCCAGGGTGTCAGCTTGAGGCTCTGTCTCAAAAAAAAAAGAGAAAAGAAAAAACGATTAAAGAAGGATGAGCACAAAATCACATGGGTAAGGAGGGAGAAGGGAATGAGTAAATTCATACCTACCAGGTACAGAGCACGTTATCTGGGTGAAGGACACACTTACATATATTACTTTGGCCCAATCTGTACAAAAATAAAGTATACAAACAAAACAAGTGCCCCCAACATTCTGAAATAAAAGAAGCAACAACAACAACAAAAAATGAACATAGCCTCAGAGATCTGTGTAAAACATCAAGTATATAATGTAAGTGTAATGAGAATCCCAAAAGGAAAAAGGTGCAGAGAAATGGCCTTTTGGAAAACTTTTCAAACTTGATTAAGAAAACATTAAACATCCAAAAGGTCAACGAACCTCACTAGGATTAATACAGAGGCCTATGCCTAGACAGCATAGTCGAACTGATGCAAGACAAAGAGAGTATCTTAAAAGTAGCAAGAGAAAAACAACTCACAGCACACCAAGCATTGTTGTGATGGATGGATATTTTCTCATCAGAATCAATGGAAGCCAAAGATAGTGGGAAAATTGTCTTATGAAAAATTCTACATTTAGCAAAACTATCTTTCAGAAATGAAGGTGAAATAAACACACTCCTAGTCAAAGATTGCATTTATCCTAGCAGATCTACCTTACAAGACATACTAAAATAAGTTCTTTAGGTTGACAGGAAATGATACCAGGTGGTGACTCAGATCCACAGGAAGAAGTGAACAGCCCTGGAAATGTCAGTATGTAGGTTAATAGAAAAGACTTTAGATTCATTTTTTTCTCATTTTGTCTTTAAAAACCATTGAATTCTATCAAAAACAGATTTGATATCCGTAATGTTTCACCTCCTGCGTGCTCATTTGTCTTAGTCATAAGCAAATTTCCTTCACCTGTTTATTAGCCTTTTCATCTGTGGAAGAAACTGATGACGACTCTCAGACTTTGCTTCAAGACTCCTTTCTGCTCTTAAGATTACTGAGAATTCCACACAGCTTTTGTTTAGGTGGTTTTATGTATTGATTTTTATTATAGTAGCAATTAAAATTAAGAGAAAAATCTAAATATTATCCATGTAAAAATAATACCAATTACACATTGGCATAATAACATTTTTAAAATTAAATTAAAAACAAGCTGAGTGCAGTGGTTCATGCCTGTAATGCTAAGCACTGTGGGAGGCTGAGGCGAGCGAATTGCTTGAGCTCAAGAGTTCAAGACCAGCCTAAGCAAGAGTGGGACCCCTGTTTTTTCACTTAAAATTATTTTATTGAGTACAGATATTTTTGTGTCATAATTCTGAGTTACTTTTGCTTATCTTTTGCCTATTTCTTAAATCTCAAGAGTGAGACTCCAGTTTTTTTTTTTTTGGAAAAACTAGCTGGGAATTGTGATCAGTGCTTGCCATCCCAGCTATTTGGGAGGCTGAGGCAAGAGGATCACATGAGCCCAGGAATTAAAATTAAAAACAGAAACCCCTATGTTTTCCAAAGTGACACATGAGAGTGGCATTGTTTTTTACATTTCCAAGTCTTCATGGTTACTGCCTTAATAGAGGACAGTTGGATTATAATATAGGTTCTGCATCCAATTTGTTACAGTGTGTGCCTTTGGCCAAAGGATGTAAAGAAAATCTGGCTCCACTCGGATGTAGTAGGAAAAGGGAGGAATACTTCAGAAGCCTTTTTGTGTAATTGTGGATGTTCTGTAATTGTGTTTGTTGATATGACACCAAAACTCAGGAAGTAATAGTTTTTGTAAAGATTAGTTGCAAGGTGGAATCTGAAACTATATCAGTGAAGTTTTTTTTGCTTCATTGCATTAAAATGCATTATTCTGTCTTGTGCTTTGAATGGGTCTTTTAACAATGTATAATTTTATCTCTGGGACCCATGAAAAGCTATTGGGACCCAGTTGTACATTTTTGAGAATTCTGGGGCTGTTGTATCGTTTTTAACTTTCACTGGAACTTAAGTATGAAATGAACACATCCTTTTTTAAATGAAAAAGTTTTAGAAGGCTTAAAATTATTTTACTGAGTACAGATATTTTTGTGTCATAATTCTGAGTTACTTTTGCTTATCTTGCCTATTTCTTAAATCTCAAATTTTATAACTTGGTATCAAAAACTAGATCCATTTATCTCCAAAGTGTAATGGGGCAGATATTCTGTCTGAAGTGATTAGTTTTGAAAAACTATTAGGGTAATTGAGTATTGCATAAGAATGTCTTTTGGGGGAAAAAAAGAATGACTTTTGAAGTGGCTTAACTAATTACTGTTTGAGATTGCTAAGTTTAATGCCCCTTACAAGTTAGGGCTTAGTTTACACACTTAGAGCTTAGAATCATAGATTATCTATCATTACTATGTACTTAATTTAAAACGTATTTATAGCATTATTTTCATGATTATTACTGTAAATATAAAATATTTTTGTGAACATTGTAAATGTTGTATTTTTATCTCCTTTTGGTGAAATTAAGTAATTCAGAAGGATATAAAATGCAGTTAAAAGGCCAGGTGAGGTGGCCTATAATCCTAGCACTCTGGGAAGCCAAGGTGGGTGGATTGCTTGGGTGGGAGCTCAGGAGTTTAAGACCAGCCAGAGCAAGATCCCATCTCTTAAAAAAATAGCTCGGCATTGTAGCAAGCAACAGCTACTTGAGAGGCTGAGGCAAAAGGATCGATCACTGGAGCTCAAGAATTAGAGGTTGCTGTGAGCTATGAAGCTACAGTACTCTAACGAGGGTGGCAGAATAAGACTCTGTCTCAACAACAATAACAACAACAACAAAAAATAAAATACAGTTAAAGAGAACATCTTACCAATTCCCCTGAGTTAAGCAATGTTCATAATTTTGTAATGCTTTTCTGAAAATTTGTTGAAAGATAACGACATATCTTGGTATGATTACGTATGTATAAATATGAAATATGAAAATATTTTTCAAGCTAATGGAATAATACTATACATATTATATAAATACATCTTGAACATCTTTATAACTGTGACAGATATGTCTTTTTTTTTTTTAGAAACAGTTTTACTTTATCACCCTCTGTAGAGTACTGTAGCATCACAACTCACAGCAACCTCCAACTCCTGGGCTTAGGCGATTCTCTTGCCTCAGCCTCCCATGTAGCTGGGACTATAGGTGCCCGCCACAATGCCTGGCTATTTTTTTGTTGCAGTTTGGCTGGGGCCGGGTTCAAACCTGCCACCCTCAATAGATGGGGCTGGCACCCTACCCACTGAGCCACAAGCGCCGCCCAAGATATGTCATTCTTGTTTAATAGCTGCTTGGTACTTGTTTTGGTTGTGGTTTATTTTTCAAGTCAACCTTAATAGTAGGTTGGTTATGTAAGCAAAAGTCTTCAGAACAAAAAATGTTCAGTAATGAAAGCACCACTTTTAAAATTACTTCCCCCTCAACTGTTGCTCCTGAGCCTTTCATTAACACATTTTTTTTTTTTTGAGGCAGAGTCTTACTCTATTGCCCAGGCTAGAGTGCCGTAGCGTCAGACTAGCTCACACCAACCTCAAACTCCTGAGTTCAAGAGATCCTTCTGCCTCAGCCTCCCATGTAGCTGGGACTGTAGGCACCCACAACAGTGCCTGGCTAATTTTTCTATTTTTAGTAGAGATAGGTTTTTCTCTTTCTCAGCCTGGTCTGGAACTCTTAAGCTCAAGGGATCCTCCTGCCTATGCCTCCCAGAGTGCTAGGATTATAGGCATAACACTGCGACAGCCCTTTTGTTAATAATTTTAATAAAAGACAAAATCAGTTGCAAACTGAAATTGCATTCCCTTGCAAAGTATGTAGTCTTTTATGAAGTTATTGAGTATGATGTTAAAGAACTAATGACAGAATGACAAGTGAAGAAGAGAAAATGTTCAAGGATGATGACATAGTGGGTGTCATCAATGATGATGACATAATGGATGCTTTACGATGATGGTATAATTGAAGACTTCTTTGACTATCAAGTGATTAAAGAGAGGCCCTTAGGAAAAATGGATAGAACTTTTCAGTATTTTTGCAAAAATGTCTTTGTGATTGTCTCATGAGAGAAAACATGAAGGATATCTTATAGTGCTATTATACAATTTTGTTGAAAAATTACAATAAAAAATAGTCAACACTTGGGCAGTGCCTGTGGCTCAGTGAGTAGGGCGCCAGCCCCATATACCGAGGGTGACAGGTTCAAACTCAGCCCTGGCCAAACTGCAACAACAACAAAAATAGCCGGGTGTTGTGGCGGGCGCCTGTAGTCCCAGCTACTTGGGAGGCTGAGGCAAGGGAATCGCTTAAGCCCAAGAGCTGGAGGTTGCTGTGAGCTGGGACGCCACGGCACTCTACCGAGGGTGATAGAATGAGACTCTGTCTCTTAAAAAAAAACAAAATAATCAACACTTGATATTTTATTCTAAAAGTCTGCATATAGTTGAAATTATAAATTAAATTTTGTTAAAAATGAAATAATTTAAACTTGTTTTTATAGTTTTGCTTTATTTTTCAAGTCAAAGCCTTGAAAATCAACTACTTTTTTCATTATGTATAATTAACATTTTGGTTCCTAGTCTAAAGATTCACTAGTTGGTCTTTTCCCAGTAGGTAGTAATCATTTGAAAAAGCAGGATCTTAAGGGTTTCACTGGATGAATGTCCTACAATTTAATCAGGTCCCTACTGATCAAGATATTCAAGCTAGTCTCGGCGCCTGTGGCTCAGCGGGCTAAGGCGCCAGCAATGTACACCTGAGCTGGCGGGTTTGAATCCAGCCCGGGCCTGCCAAACAACAATGACGGCTGCAACCAAAAAATGGCCGGGCGTTGTGGCGGGCGCCTGCAGTCCCAGCTACTTGGGAGGCGGAGGCAGGAGACTCGCTGGAGCCCAGGAATTGGAGGTTGCTGTGAGCTCTGATGCAAC
>CAUYRH010057098.1:0-57958 GCA_963574655.1 Perodicticus potto
AAGTTCTAATTGTTGAAAAAGGGAACAACAGAAAATTATATTTAAACTAGAAAAATGAAGAAAGAAAAGAAAGAAATAAAAAGAGAAAAATCTATAGGAAAAATGTTGAAATTAAGAAGTCAAACAAAAATACAAAAACAAAACAGTATATATACCTTGCTGGATATTGTCTTGGCAACAGGTGATTGTCTGGGGTATGAGATGTTTATCACAATGCTGGTACAGCTGTACGAGAAGGAGATTGGAGGTCTCTGCTGATTTCTCAAACCCCACAGGGTGGAGATCCTAAATCTCTCCTCCACCTGCTTAAAAGGCACTTTAAACTGCTAACCTTGGCTAAGCAGAAGCTTTCCCAGAAAAGCACTTGTTGCTGGGATCACTCCTGAAGAGGCTATCCACTTACCCAGTATGCCAAAATTGGTCTCACTCTATGTCCCTGAGGTCCAGGGCTATACAGCATCTCAGTCCCTGCCTTTAGGCTGCTCAGTCACTAAATTACTTGCTCCCGCCCAATCCTTGCTCTGCGATCCTGAGGGCGGAGCTTGCCAGGGCAGTTCTCCCACAATGGCTCTGCGCAGCCCAAAGCTCAATACTATTAGTTCCATCCTGCTCAGTGGCTCAGTCTGGGACCCTAGACAACGCTTAAAGTCCTCTGCACTCTTGCCCAAGTTCTCCTAAGGTAGTTCAACTGAGTGCCAAGTCCCAAAAAACCAAAACAGCTCATAGGTAAAGCCTTTCCAGTTTGCAGTTTCACTGCTGCTGTACTTAATAGCTGCCGGAGGGATTAGACTGAACGAACACACACAACACTTGCCAGTTATCCACTGCTTTTGTCCTCCTCATGGGGTCCAGAAGTCACACACTGACTCTGTGTCCTCAAAGGGATGTTTCTGGGCAGATTACATCAGCCAGAGATGCGGGGAGTCTTCTCTCCCCATATTCACTGTGCCCAGGTGCAAGGAAGCTGTTACTCAGCCACCATCTTGCTCCTCCCCCCTAGAAGCCTACAATTTCAACCTTATTGCCCCCAAATCTCTGGAAGAGTAAGTTAATAATAATTGATTGTGCCCATATAGTGGAACCTCCTTAAAAGCTCCCAAATGACAAGGTTCAGAGAGCTTCTGGGTTAGCAAATACATCCACATGCCAGAAGAATGAGATACCCTGGGCAGGAATGGTGGCTCATGACTGTAATCTTAGCACTCTGGGAGGCTGAGGAGAGTGGATTGCTTGAGCTCAGGATTTCAAGACCAGCCTGAGCAAGAGTGAGACCATATCGCTACTAAAAATAGAGAAACTAGCCAATAGAAAAACTAGCCAGGCATCATAGCAGGTGCCTGTAATCCCAGCCTCTCAGGAGGCTGAAGCAAGAGAATTGCTTAAGCCTAGGAATTTGAGGTTGCTGTGAGCTATGACACTTTAGTGCTTTACCCAGGGGCACAGAGTGAGATTCTCTCAAAAAAAAAAAAAGAAAGAAAGAATGATGTACCCTAACTCCACAGGACAGAAGCTTGTAGTCTCTGAACCCTTCCAGACCTTGCCCTATATATACCACCTCCTCATCTGGGTGTTCATTTGTACCCTTCATACTATTCTTTATAATAAATCAGTAAATGTAAGTGAAATGCTTTCTGAATTTTGTGAGGCATTCTACCATATTATCAAATCTAAGGAAGGGCTTTTAGGAACTCCTGAATTCATAATTTGTAACTGGCATCTGAAAAGGGGTCAGTCTTGTTGGACTGAACCCTTATCTTGTGAATTCTGATGCTAACTCTAGGTTGTTAGTGTCAGAATTGAATTAAATTTCAGCTAGTGTCCAAAGAGTAGGGAGAATTGGTTGTTGATGTGAGGAAAAACCCCATATTACTGGGTCAGAAATGTTCTGTGGGAAGAAATAGATCACAGCACATGGTAACGTTCAGTTGTACTTTAATGTATTGTTATAATACTATCCTATTTTTAGTGTATAGTCCACTTCTCTGAACATTCCAGCATTCACTGAAAAATGTTTCCCTTATAGTTTTTTCAGATAGGTGCTGTTTTATTCTTACAGACCTATACCATTTGGCCTTATACCATTTGGCCTTAGAGGCAGGAAAAGATTAATTTTAATTCTTATTTCAGCTTTCAGACCACTGTTGACCCTCTTCCAATAACTCACAACTCTTTTCAAACACATGACATGAATGTTCTAGACATTTATTGTCCTGTTGGTCATTCCTCCTTATTAATTAAAGATTTAAGTGCCTGAGATAGTCAGCACCAATAATCCTGTCACCATTTGTGGTGGTGGTGATTTATACAGACTGAGGAGTTTTCTAGCACTCTGGTCTCCTTCTTGTCTCTGTCCAAGACCTACTTCCATGGTCATGCTGCCTACTAACAATAAGCATTCCACCTGCATAATTTCCTATTTCTATCTTCCCAAATTCTACATATTCTTATTTTTTTCTAGCTCACTCCCTCTAGAACTCTTTTTGAGATAATTCATTGACTCTATCAAGAATTTTGGGCCGCACATCACAAAGTCTCAAAGCTGCAGATGCTGGCATGGATGCGGAGAGAAGGGAACACTTTTACACTGTTGGTAGGACTGAAAATTAATACAACCTTTTTGGAAGGAAGTATGGAGTATCTGCAAAGAACTCAAATTAGACCTCCCATTTGATCCTGCAGTCCCATTACCGGGCATCTACCCAGAAGAAAAAAAATCATTTTATCTTAAGGATATTTTCACTAGACTGTTTATTGCAGCTCAATTTATAATGGCCAAATTATGAAAACAACCTAGATGCCCACCAATCCAGGAATGGATTAACAAGCTGTCGTATATGTATACCATGGAATACTATTCAGCCACTAAAAAGAAATGGTGATTTTACATCTTTTGTATTAACCTAGATGGAGTTGAAACACATTATTCTTAGTAAAGCATCTCAAGAATGCAGAAGCAAAAATCCACATGTACTCAATTCTGATATGAGGACAATTGATGCTAGTACATGGTGGAGGTGGGGATTGGGGGAATGGAGAGAGGGAAGGAGGGAGGGGTGGAGGGTTACAGTGTGTGACATCCTCTTGGGGGCAGGACACAATTATAAGAGGGACTTAACCTAACAAATGCAAGCAATGTAACCTGGTTCTTTGTACCCTTAATGATTCCCCAACAATTTAAAAAAAAAAGAGAGAATTTTGGGCCAGGACAGTGGCTCATGCTTATAATCTTAACACTCTGAGAGGCTGAGGCAGGATGACTGCTTAAAGCCAGGAGTTTAAGACCAACCTGAGAAAGAGCGAGATCCTATCTTTACAAAAATAGAAAAATTTTGCAACTTTGTGGGTTTTTTTTAATTGAATCATAGCTGTGTACATTAATGCAATCATGGGGTACAATGTGCTTGTTCCATATACAATCTGAAATATTTTCATCAAACTGGTTAACATAGCCTTCATGGCATTTTCTTAGTTATTGTGTTAAGACCTTTATATTCTGCATTTATAGGTATGGTGGTGCACACTTTGGTCCCAGCTACTCAGGAAGCTAAAGCAGGAAAATCATTTGAGCCCAAGAATTTGAGATTGCTATCTCTCAAGAAACTGCAGAACCATGCTGATGATCTCAGTAGGCCCTCAACACTGCCTGGTGACTCATTGTCTTGGAGAACTGCTTTACATCTTCTTCCTTCTCTCAAAGCTTCAATACTCTGTTCTTCCTCTCTCAATTGATATTTTTGCTTACTTTTGTTGGTGACATAATTTCCCCGTCCTTCCGTCACAAAACTTCTCAAACAGATATCCATATGGATAAATCTCCTACACTCTCATATAGGACCAAAACCTCCACTGTACATGGGATTCCACTCCTCTTCCCACTCAAAGACTTTGCTCTTGCAATTATCATCAATAATCTCATACAATAGATTATTCTCATTAGCATATATACACATGCTGTACTTTCCTACTTAGAATAAAAAAAATCCTCCATTGAGTTCCACATCCCACTTTAGATCTCACTCCATTTTTGTGCCATCCTTTAGAGTAAATCTCTTCAAAATTGTCATTTAAACTTTATCTTCACTTCATCTCCCACACTCTCTTGGCCTTAGACCCATCAAATTCTAGCTCCACTATCTCACCAAAATGGGTCACAAAGATGATTCACCTCCATGTTATTTGAACCAAAGCATAACTTTCAAATTTCATTTTACTTGACCTATAAGCATCATATGACATTTTGCTCAATCCTTCCCTTTCTTGAAATATTTGACTTCTGGGAAACCATGCTTCCCTGATTTTCCTTCTACTTCACTGATTCTTCCTTTTTAGTTCCTTTTGCTGGATTCCCCTTCATTTCTAATCTCTATTCATACTCTTTATTTATATTATTTGGTGACATGGTCTTAATTACTTACATATTTCCTCAACTTTAATATGTATATTGACAACTCCAAACTCTCCCCAGAATCTAATTCTATTCACCTGCCTAGGGGAGGGTTCTACTTGGATTTTTTTTTTTTTTTTTGGTAGAGACAGGGTCTCACTTTATAAACCTTGGTAGACTGCTGTGACGTCACACAGCTCACAGCAACCTCCCATTCCTGGGCTTAGGCAATTCTCTTGCTTCAGCCTTCGAAGTAGTTGGGACTACAGGCGCCTGCCACAACACCTGGCTATTTTTTTGTTGCAGTTTGGCCGGGGCCGGGTCTGAACCCTCCACTCTTGGTATATGGGGCTGGTGTCCTACCCACTGAGCCACAGGTGATGACCAAGGAGGGTTTTACTTGGATATTAATATGCAACATTAGCCTAACATTTCTAAACCCTAATTCTTGATACTTATTCCCCACCCCCCACATTTAATCTTCTCGTGATCATTTACTGGCTGCTTAGGTCACAACTTGGAGTCATTCTTGATTCTTCTTTCTTGCAAATCCTACAGTCTATTGAGCAGTAAATTCCAAAGTCATAATCTTCAATATCTCCATATCTGACCCTTCATCACTAAAGTCTATGCTTGGCTCTCAAGGGGATGTATGCAACTATCTCCTTACTGGTCTTTTACTCCTACAAACTGTTCTTTGCAGAACAGATCAGAGTAATCCCATCATAATATAAATTGGATCATGGCTCTCCACACGTTCAATAATCCAATGGTTTCCCATTACACTTAGACTAGTATCTCAAGTGCTCACCTTAGTTTCTGTGGCCTGATATGGTTTGGGTCCTAGGTACTTGGTCACCATCCACTCTGTCCTTCACTCATTCTCTTGTAGTCACACTGACTTTCTTGCTATTCCTCTAACACACTACACATCTCCTATACCTTAGGGCCTTTCTACTTGTTCCTTTCTTTTTTTTTCAGACAGAGTCTCACTATGCTGTCCTCAGTAGAGTGCTATGGCATCACAGTTTACAGCAACCTCAAACTCTTGGGCTTAAGCAATTCTCTTGCCTCAATCTCCCAAGCAGCTGGGACTATAGGCACCTGTCACAATGCCTGGCTATTTTTTTGTTATAGCTGTCATTGTTGTTTAGCAGGCCGGGATCATGTTTGAACCCGCCAGCCCTGGTGTACGTGGCCAGTGCCCTAATCACTGAGTTACAGGCGCCAAGCCTTTTATTTATTTATTTTTTGAGACAGAGTCTCACTTTGTCATCCCCAGTAGAGAGCCATGGTGTCATAGCTCATAGCAACCTCAGACTCTTGAGCTCAAGTGATTCTCTTATTTCAGCCTCCCGAGTAGCTGGGACTATAGATGCCTGCCACAATGCCCAGCTATTTTTTAGAGACAGGATCTAACTCTAGCTCAGGCTGGTCTCAAACTCGTAAGTTTAGGCAATCCATTCACCTTGACCTCCCTCCAGAGTGCTAGGATTACAGGCGTGAACCACCATACCTGACCTTGTTTTTCTTTTTGTCTGAATACCCTTCCTGCCGATGTGTGGTATCTGCATGGATTACTTCCTTATTCCAATTAGCTTTCTGGTCAAAGTCATCTCTTAAGAGATGCCATCTCTGATCGTAATACCTATATAAAACAGAATCTGGACATCACATCCCTGCACTCCATATCCCCTAGACAGCTTCATTTTTCTACAAAGCAGCATCGCTATATGCCTTACTTACTCTTTTTTTTTTTTTTTTTTTTTTTGAGACAGAGCCTCAAGCTGTCACCCTGGATAGTGTGCCATGGCATCACAGCTCACAGCAACTTCCAATTCCTGGGCTCAAGCAAGTCTCCTGCCTCCACCTCCCAAATAGCTGGGACTACAGGTGCCCGCCACAACGTCCGGCCATTTTTTTTTTTTTTTGGTTGCAGCCGTCATTGTTGTTTGGAGGGCCGGGGCTGGATTCGAACCCACAAGCTCAGGGGTACGTGGCTGGCGCATTAGCACATCGAGCCACAGGCGCCAAGCTGCCTTACTTACTTTTTAATGGTTTGATGGCTATTTCATCTCTAGAAAATCCCCCGAGGCATTGTGTTATTCACAACTCTATCTCCAGTCCCCAAATTACGCTAACACATGGTAGATGCTCAGTAACTCAATAATTACTTGTGCAGTAAATAATGGAATATAATTTTATGGCTCATGTGTCACATAAGAGGGGGGAGATTTAAGGACAATAAGAGCTTGAATCCATACAATTAAACTTAAAACTGTTGTTTATAGCAAGTATAATATCCTTCTTGCTCAAATTATTTTACCATTCCCAACACAATATCTGGTAGATGTTACTATAAATACTGAAAAGTATGAGAGACAAAACACAAGAAACAAAACCAACTCTGACTCTGGTGTCAGGAAAAAAAGTTTTCTTCAATAAGCAGAGAGGCATAGAAGCAGTGGGAATATGCTGTGTATAAATTGTATTTCAAAAGCGAGCACATAAAAAGGCTTAGGGATTCTCTTTGAAAACGGCTTTGAATATCTTTTTTGGTCACTGAAAGACACTTTTGATATCCCAGAATACAAAAATTACTCATTCTGCTGCATCTGACTCATAATTTCCTGTTAAGGTTCCCCCACCCCTATGATACAAATCAATAGCCCTCTCTGGGTCTGTTTTGCCATTTCATTCTAGCTAAAGGGAATGGAAATTTTTAAAAAGAAGCATGAGACATGTACAAATACCAAAGTATTTATAGATCTTACAAATATGTGACCTAAAGAACAAAACAGGACCTCCTGATTATGTACCAGTATGTTAACGATATTATCAGAAATCTCTGTACACATTCAGAAAATTCTGCACCTGAGTAAGGAATTTAAATAATACTTTAGTTAATGTTCATTTCTGTGGGTAGAAAAAAGATTAAAGTAGTTAAAAGAAGTATAACAAGTTAGACAACACATACATGCACTTTAACAGTCTACTTCTTGAAATATTTGTCTTTTACCTATACTTATATATAACTCAGACACTATGAACACCATATAGAGTTTTTTTTTCCTACAAAGTATGAAACAAAAGATAGTTTATCCCTAAAACACAGATCTGACAAACTAAAGTGGTCTTAATGTTAATATTTCCTTAAATAAAATCTAGAAACAGTGAAAATTAAGATTCTTTCATAATCTTGACACTTTTGGGGTTCCTTTTTATGAAAATTAAATAAGGCTCACAAAATGATTTAATTTTGTGGGAATGAGTATGTCTTTACACAACAAACTTAAAACTGAACTGCCTGCAAATCAATCGTTAATACATAATCCTAATGAGTTTTCCAGTTGTTATCTCTATTTCTATTGCTTCTATTGAAAGTAGGAGCTTTCAATCAGTTATGAAGTGTATAACATTAACTATTCATAAATTTCCTCCAAATTAGATTCATTGAAAAGAGTGACTTCTAAAAAAATTCTTCCTCAGTTCAACACTGAGATTAGTGCAACTCAATATTGGTTTCTTATTGCTGTTCAACACTAAATGTTTTTTCTTCAATAAGTACACTGTGGAGGCCAGGCATGGTGGGGCACGCCTATAGTTCTAGCACTTTGGGAGGCCAAAGTAGGACTACTTGAGGCCAAGGTGGGAGGAGTGTTTGAGGCCAGGAGTCTGAGACCAACCTCAGCAACATAGTGAGATCTTATCTCCACAAAAAATTAAAAAAGAAAAAATTGCTATGTGTAATGACATGTGCCTATGATCCTAGCTACTCCAGAGGCTGAGGAAAGAGAATTGCTTGAGCACAAGAGTTTAAAATTGCAGTGAGCTATGATTAGGCAACAGAGTGAGATCTTGTGGCAAAAAAAAAAAAAAAAAAAGTGTAATATTAAGCATAAATCTGTCTTTGTCTCTCGCCTCTTTGTTCAAAATTATCAAAGTATCAATATGGGGTCATCACAAGGAAATGGTAATATAAAATGCTGTTATGCAAATGTAACATTGTTTTAGGTAAGTGAATACTCACGGGAGCTTTCATTAACGAAAATAAAACACTATCAACTCTTTTAAAAGGTAAAAGAAAACTAAAATAAAAGAAATAAATTTAATAAAACTTTAACCACAAATTAAAGAATAATTTTAGTGTAAAGTATTTAATTACTTGGACTCTAAACCATGGATAAATTGTCTGTTTTAATCACATGGCTAGGCTTACCTGATCTATTAATAGTTTACAGGTATGAAATGGTGTCTGGCAGAATTAATTAGCTAAGGGGCATCTTGTTAATTTCTAAATGATTCTTTTGTATTTGGTGGCACCTGAATTAAACACATTGAAATATAGAACTTCAAAGGACATCTATACTTTGGGAGTAAATTCTGAAGTAACCTCTGGCTCATATTGTATCATATTACAAATTTGAAATAATGCTTAGCATTAACAATAACATATCTTGTTCAGGTGAGAGACTGCATACACAACAAGGGTACATATCACTACTGACTTGACACCTTTCAGTTTAAACAAAGTACATCAATATACAACTATAATACTACCACTATAATACTAGCACAATAATACTAACACCTTATAAGAAATTTGCTAAGTGTTTCACTATGAAAATGAATTCTAAACAAGTTAAGTTGGGCTTTAAAAAAAATAACAAATAACCTCTTTTAAGCCAGAAAAGATATAGTGAATAATTAACTTTTTACATAATAGGTTACTTAGTAGTAATCTACTCATTGCTTATTCAACAAATAAATACTGAAAGCCTGCTGGCTGAGCCTGTTTCAACCTTTCAAAAGAGGTAGTATTCTCTTAGAAATCAAAGTTAACTATCTTGTCATGGATTTTTAATGCCATGCAGTAACTTTCCTACTATTTTATATTCATACTGACAATTTAAAAATCAAGCACAAACTATAAACAACCAGAGCCAATTATTATTTTAAAACATTCCAGTAGTTGTCTTTCATGTAACTGGATGAATCCGAGAACCTAAAGAAAAGGGGAGCTAGGGGAAAGGAAGAGAAAAAGAAAATGAAAAAAAAAATGAAAGGAATAAAAAAGAGAATGAAAAAAAACTACTTGACTCTAACAAACAAACAAACACCCGTCACTGGAAATACATTATTACTGTTTTTTCATGTGGCATACCTGGGTCTCTGTGACTGGCCTTGACCTTGGGTTTCATCTACCCCTGGGAGACCACTGCTGGATTCAAACCTCTTTGAGGCTTCGCTTCTTCTAACTAATTATGAATGAAAAAGAAATAATGGCACAGGTTATAAAAATATGAATAATCTTATTTAAACTCAAGAATTTACCAGACATATAATTATACAAATTAAATTCACAGAATCAAATTAATAACATAGTAAGTTATGATTTTTTCTTTTTTCATTATTTATTTATTTATTTACTATTGTTTGAGAGTCATTGAGGGCACAAAATATTAGGTTATACTGATTAGATTTGTTAGATACAGACCCTCTTGTAATTGTGTCCTGTCCCCAAGAGGTATGCCATACTCCATTACTCCCCAACCTCCTCCCTCCTTCCTCTTGCTCATTTGCTACCCTCCCCTGTATTAGCTCCTCTACTGCCTTCATATTAGAATTGAGTACTTTGGATTCTTGCTTCTTCATTCTTGTGATGCTCTACTATGAAGAATGTGTTCCACCTCCATCCAGGTTAATACAAAAGATGTAAAGTCTCCGTCTTTTTTAGAGGCTGAATAATTTTCTGAGGTATATATATACCACAGTTTGTTAATCCATTCCTGGGTTGGTGGGCATTGGGCTAGTCCCATATTTTGGCAATTGTAAATTAAGCTGCGATAAACAGTCTAGTGCAAATATCCTTATGATAAAATGATTTTCTTTCTTCTGGGTAGATGCCCAGTAATGGGATTGCAGGATCAAATGACAGGTCTAATTTGAGTTCTTTGAGGATTTTCCATACTTCCTTCCAAAAAGGTCCCAAAAGCAGTGTAAAAGTGTTCCCTTCTCTCCATATCCAAGCCAGCATCTGCAACTTTGAGACTTTGTGATGTGGGCTATTCTCACTGGGGTTAGGTGATATCTCCGGGTAATTTTGATTTGCATTTCTGTGATGATTAGGGATGATGAGCATTTTGTCATATGTTTGTTAGCCATTTGTCTGTCTTCTTTACAGAAGGTTCTATTCATCTCTCTTGCCTAGTGACATAAGGGATTGTTGAGTCTTTTCTTGTTGATTAATTTGAGTTCTCTGTAGATACTAGTTTTTGTCCGATTCATAATATGCAAATCTTTTTCCATTCTGAAGGTTGTCAGTTTGCTTTGGTTGCTGTTTCCTTAGCTGTACAGACTTTTCAGTTTACTTAAGTGCCATTTGCTAATTTTTGTTGTTGCAATTGCCAAGGCAATCTTCATAAAATCTTTCCCCAGGTCAATATCTTTAAGCGTTTTCCCCATACTTTCTTCAAGGATTTTTATTATTTCATGTCTTAGATTAAAATCTTTTATCCATCTTGAATCAATATTTGGAAGTGGTGAAAGTTATGGATCCAGTTTTAGTCTTACATGTGGACATCCTGTTCTCCTAACACCATTTATTGAACAGAGATTCATTTCCCCAGTGCATGTTCTTGTTTGGTTTGTCAAAGATCAGGTGGTTGTAAGATACTAGCTTCATTTCATGGTTTCCAATTCAGTTCCAAATGTCAATGTCTCTATTTTTGGGCCAATATCTTGCTGTTTTGATCACTAGCTAGCATTAAGTTGAATAGTAGTGGTAATAGAGGACAACCTTCTCTGGTTCCAGTTCTAAGTGGAAAAACTTTCAGTTTTACTCCATTCAGTATAATGTTAGCTGTGGGTGTGTCATAGATGGCTTCGATCAGGTTAAGAAATGTGCCACCTATGCCTAAATTCTTAAGTGTTCTAATTAGAAAAGGATGCTGAATTTTATTGAATGCTTTTTCTGCATCTATTGAGAGGATCATATGGTCTTTGTTTTTGCTTCTGTTGATATGGTAAATTATATTTACGGACTTGTGTATGTTAAACCAGCCTTGCTGGTATGAAGCCTATTTGATTGTGATGAATGATTTTTTTTTTAATGTATAGCTGTAGTCTTTTGGCTAGGATTTTATTGAGAATTTTTGCATTTATATTCCCTTAGTGAAACTGGCCTGAAATTCTTTTTAGTTGGGTTTCTTCCTGATTTTGGTATTAGAGTGATGTTTGCTTTGTAGAACAGGTTGGGGATGATTTCTTCCTTCTCAATTCTTTGGAATAATTTCTGCATTATGGGTATAAACTCTTCTTTGAAGGTTTGATAGAATTCTGGTGTGAAGCCATTTGGATCAGGGTTTTTTTTATGTTGGGAAATTTTTCATTGTTTCATTGATCTCAATTCTTGAAATAGTCTAAGAGATCTATTCCTTCTTCATTAAGTCTAGGGAGAGGGTGTGACTCCAGATATTGATCTAATTCCTTCACGTCATCAAATTTCTGGGTATAGAGTTTCTTGTAGTACTCAGAGATGATCTCTTGTATCTCTGTGACATCTGTTGTTATTTCCTCTTTATTGTTTCTGATTGAGGTTATCAGAGATTTTACTTTTCTGCTTCTAGTTAATCTAGCCAAAGATTTATCAATTTTATTTTTTATCAACTTTTTATTTATCAACTTTTTTTTCATTAATTTTTTGAATGATACTTTTGTGTTCAATTTCATTCATCTCTAATTTAATTTTGGTTATTTCTTGTCTTCTGCAGGGTTTGGGATTAGATTGTTCTTCTTTTTCCAGTTCCACAAGATGGTTCCTAAGTTTGTTCTTGTGCTCTCTTTCTGTTTTTTGAAAGTAGGCATCTAATGTCATAAATTTCTCTCTTAAGATTGCTTGGGCTGTATCTCACAGGTTTTAGTAACTTGTGTCTTCATTGTTTTATCTTTGAGGAGTTTAATGATTTCTTCTTTTATCTCTTCCTGAACCCAACGATCATGCAGCATAGTTTGTTTATTTTCCATGTCTTTGTATGGGGATGAAGGTTTTTGTTGGAGTTGAGTTCCACCTTTATTGCTTGTGTTCTGAGAAGATGCAAGGTATAATTTCTATTCTTTTAATTTTGCTGAGGTTTGATTTGTATCCTGTGATTGGTTGATTTTGCAGTATGTACCATGGGCTGATGAGAAAAATGTATTTTCCTTAGTTTTGGGATGTAAATGTCTATTGATCCCATTTAAATCCTTTGTATCTTTGCTTAGTTTCTGTACAGAAGATCTGTCCACTTCTGTCAGGGGGGTATTAAAGTCCCAGAGTATTGTGGTGTTATGGGATATCATATTGCTCAGATCCACCCAGGTCTGTTTCATAAATCTGGGACATTTAAATTTGGTGCATAAATATTTAAAATTGAAACGTCTTATTGTTGGATTGTTCCTTTGACTAGTATAAAGTGTCCATCTTCATCTTTCTTAACTTTAGTTGCTTTAAATCTGCTTGTATCTGAAAATAAGATTGCAACCCCTCCTTTCCTCTGGTTTCTGTTTGCTTGAAATACTGTTTTCCATCCCTTACCCCTGACTCTTGATTTGTCCTTCAAGACTAGGTGTATCTCCTAGAGATAGCACATGGATGGCTTAGCTTTTTTATCCAATCAGCTAGTCTGTGCCTCTTCAGTGGTTAATTCAGTCCATTGACATTTATTGAGAGAATTATAAGTGTGGTAGAGTGCTATTCATCTTATTTTGTGAAAGGCCGTTGTGTAGTTTTATCTTTGTGCCATTGTGGAAGCTAAGTTTTGACCTTTAGCTTCTGGGTGTTTCCTTTGCTGGTAATCCACTGTGAAGGTCAGTGTTGAAAATAGGTCTAAGTACTTCCTGTGAAGCTAGTCTTGTGGAGAATTTCCTCAGTGCTTGCATATCCACAAAAGATTTGATTTCTCCATGAATTCTGAAGCTTAGTTTAGCAGGATACAGAATTCTGGGCTGAATATTGTTTAAGATGTTTGAAGGTTGATGATCATGTTCTTCTTACCTGGAATGTTTCAGTTGAAAAGTCTGTGGTCATCTTAATGGTTCTGCCTCGATAGGTCAGTTGGTGCTTACTTCTGGCTGCTTGCAGAATTTTTTCTTTCATCTTGACTTTGGACAGGTTCATTACAATGGGTCTTGGAGAGACTCTGAGTTGAGATGACCTGGGGCTCGACATCAATCTGAAAGGAGTGTGTTGGGGTCTTTAGTAAAACTGGGAAGTTTTCATTTATGATAGTCTCTAGTTGGGCCTCCATTCCTTTGGGACAATCTTCTTTCCCTTCAGTAATCCCTATTTTTTGTATGTTTGAATGCTTTATGGAGTCTTGTAGTTCTCTAAGCACCTGTTCTGTTTCCGCTTTCTTCTTTTCTGCCTCTTTAACTATAGAAGGTTAACTCGAAAACTTTTATCCTCTAGCTCTGAGGTTCTTTCTTCTCCACGGTCTAACCTATTTTTTGATAGTTTGTACTCCATCTTTACATTTCTTGATTGTTGCCTTCATTTCTTTAAGCTCTGCTATATCCTTTCTATATTCTACATATCTCTCGTCAGACTTTTGGTTCTGTCTTTCCACTTTCTTGTCCATTCTTTTTATTGTTTTTATCATCCATATTTTAAATTCCCTTTCTGTCAAGTCCATTAATTCTTTATAGGTGGAGTCTTCTGTAGTAGCTGCTTCATGCTTCTTTGGGGGCATTCCTCTGTTTTGGTTTTTCATGTTGCCCCAATTTTTCTGTTGGTTCCTTCTCATGTATTCTTTTTTCTTGTTCACCTTCTTGTCCTCCTTTTTCATCCTCACTGCTTCCTTTGCTTCAAATTACCTTGTCTCAGAGCTTAGGGGTTGAAGTGGCCTTATATTGAGCAAAGCCAAACTCTTCCTTATGGCCAAATAAACAGAAGTCCTTCCTCTTGATGACAATATGTTGCAATATGTTGCTGGGACACCAAAGGTTTTTTAGGAAACAGAGAGCATAGCCAACAACCTCTATGATCCTTATTCCAAACTTAGTTGCCTAAGGTGATCACCTGATTGTTTCCTTTGCATTCAGACACTGCAGGCTTGGGATCTTAAAGCTCACAAGAATCCTTCAGGGGCAGGTCTCACAGTCCCCTGACCCCAGTTCCTATGGGGTGCAGGAGTCCTTCAGCCTGTCCCAAGATTGAAGTATTGATCCTGGCAGGTGGAATTAAGACAGTTGTGCTTTAGGCCCCCATTAAGACCTTCTCAAGACCTTCCCACAATGGCAGCCCCTGGCCATTGAGACCTTCTCAGTATGGCTGCCTCAACAGCCACCAAACCTATGGCAAGTCCTTTCAAATCTAGTTGCTGTATGCTGTTCAAGTCTGCCCACTCTTCCAAGCTTTCCACTCAATGTGTAGCTTCCCCCAACAACTGAAAACTCTGGAAAGGCTTCCTCCCATCTCATACTCTATAGGGGCCAGCTGATCCCAATCACTTGCCTAATTCATCAGATTTCCATAGCTCTGGATCATACGCTGTATCCAGCTCACCACATCCTTGCTGTGCTACCTGAACTATGACTCTGGGTAAGATCCCTGCCAGATATGGCTGGATTCTCTTTTTTCCCAGTCATTCTAGGAGAGCTCAGCTAAATGATCCTTCTGGTACACCATCTTGCTCTGTTCCCTCAGTTATGTTATTTATTTATTTTTTTTCTTTCCGAGACAGAGCCTCAAGCTGTCAGCCTGGATAGAGTGCTGTGACATCACAGCTCACAGCAATCCCCAATTCCTGGGCTCAAGCGAGTCTCCTGCCTCCACCCCCCAAGCAGCTGGGACTACAGGTGCCGGCCACAACGCCCGGCCACCTCTAGGCTGCAGCCACCATTGTTGTTTGGCGGGCCCGGGCTGTATCCGAACCCGCCAGCCCAGGTGTACGCGGCTGGCGCCCCAACCTGTTGAGCCACAGGCACCAAGCCAGTTATGTTATTTTTAAAGACAATAAATTATTACCTCCATAAAGAAAATGACTACAGCTTTTTTCTCTCTCTCCCCCCGCTGTGTGTCCCATTTCTCTCTCTCTCTCCTCCTCTCTCTACCTTCTCTCTTCTCCTCTCTTCCCCAATCTCTCTCTCTCTCTTTTCCCTCCTCCTTAATGCTGCTTTGCAGCATCCCCTGCTAATAAAGACCTTTCATACAAGTAAAAAAAAAAAAAAGAAAAGAAAAGAAAAGAAAAAGAAAATGACTACACATTGTTGTTTGGTGAAAGTGCTATTTAGCTGCTGTAATACTACTAATGGATAACTGTTAGCTTTTTACAATTAAAAAATTTTATATAGAATTATTCTTTTTGACATCTTAAGAACAATATCTTGCTTGTTTCAAGATACATCTCACCTTGTCTGAAATCTGATTCAGAGGAAATAATAGATGGACTTTCACTGGAGGTACTAAAGATGTCACTGTGGTAAGTCTTGTATCTTCTCATTGGTTCTAAAAGATTAAAACAAAAACATTACAAATCAAACTCATTAGCTGTTCCACATAAATTGAATAAAATACTATATTTAATCTTATAGTACTAGAACATTTTACACTTGCTTTAAATTTAGCAGTTGCTGGACTGCATTCAAATAATATGGTTCTGATTTTGAGTCAGTTTGGTGTACTGTTTAAGAGCATGGACTCTGGAGTCAGAATACCTGGGTGTGAATCTCAGCACCACTACCAGTTAGTGTGTGACTTTAGGAAAGTAATTAAATCTCTCCATAACTTTATTTTTTTTTCCAACCAAAAAGGGCATATAATAATAGTGTGTATTTCATAGGGTTATTGTGAGAATTAAATTAATTAGCACACACAAAGCTCTTATAACAAAGGAACAGAATATATACTACATAAGCATCACCATTAGTGAGCAGTTTAGAATGCTTACTGTATGTAGTTCTCTGTTAAATGCCTCTATGTATAAGACAGAAAACCCAGAGATACAACCCCAAGGAATTTGAAAGGTAGAAAACAAGTACACAAATACCTAATTTGAGACAAGATGCTTAGTTCCACGAGATTGAGTCGAGAAGCATTGGAGATAGGGTTCTGTGTAGGCCTATACAGTGTGCCATGTATAAAGGGGCAGAACCCAGGGGCAAGTGTGGACTATAATTTAAATTCTACCTTCTAAGTATCTCTTTTTTCCCCCATCAATTCATTTTTACTTACTTATTGATTGATTATATAAATTTAAGGGGTACAAGTACAGTTCTATTACATAGATACACTGCATAGTGGTAAAGTTGGGGCTTTTAGAGTAACCATCACCCAACCAATGTACCCATTAAGTAATTTCTCACCCCTCTCACCGTCCTGCCCTTCACAATCTCCAGTGTCTATTATTCCATGCTCCATGTCCACGTGTACATATTATTTAACTCCCACTGATGACTTATTCCCTCTCCTTCAGCGCTGTCCCTGTCCTTGAGCACAGCTCCTCTCAGGCTTGCACTCCTGCAAGTCTCCTAAGTCCCCTTTCTGCAGTCTTCCTCTTCTAATATAATTCACATTACAGAGGCAAACTTTCCAGAAATGAAAATCTGAGTATGCCCTTCTATTTGTAAACCCCTTTAAACTAGAGTCTTCAAAATACAACTTAAAAACTCCTTAGCTTGGTATACAAAGCCTTTTATAACCTAGTCCTCAATGACATTTACAGCAGTGGCTCTGCATATTTTGAAATCACAGATTCATTTATGAGAATTGGGTAAAAAAGTATAGATCTCTCTTCCTACTCCCAAATTTATATATACACAAAAATTTAAGTATAAATTAAACTCAATTCAGGTAAAAGCCTTATTACCATCCACTCCACCCACCCCCAAATTCTGTACTCACCTTTCTAAATTGGGAGATAATCAAAAGTATATTAACTTTGAGATTCCTTCCTGAAAGATGCTTTCTCTGGTAGAAATGCTGTCCTCCTCCTTTACTTGCATATTTTTTTCCCTTTAAGGGAAGCCTCACTTCCTACCTAAAAGCTTTTATGACCCCCAAAGGCTGCATTAGACGGTGCTCTTTTATTTTCGTATTCCTTGATGGTTAAAAATTGCAACTCTTCCACTATTCTGTAGTTCTCTCTGTACTTGTTTTTTTCCTCTACCTAAAGTTGTGTGACAAAAAAGATTTTGTCTTTCTTATTAATAAATGGACTTTTGGTACTTAGCATGTACCTGATGCTAAGTGAAGCACGAAATGAATATTTCCTGAGTAAAACAATAAATATCTTCATGTTACATATGGTCACTGGTGACTTTCAAGAGAATTATTTTCATTTCACAAGCAGGTCAGAGGCCAAATCAGAGAGGTTTAAAGAAGGACTACAGTAAGAAGTTGAGAAAACGAGTATACACTATTCTTTCAAGAAGTTTGAGAGTTTAGGAAAGGAAAAAAGATTTTTAAAAATTGATAGAGTTAGCAGGGTCTTTTGGGGACAGTGGAATGTTTGTGCCTCATTTCAGACAATGAATGATAGGTCTGTGGAGTCAGGGAGATTGAAGCTGCAAATGGTAGTAGGAAAAACTAATAAAAACAAATGTGCTGAAGGCAACAGGAGATGGAAAAAAGAACACATATGAAATGGTTAGTTTGGCAAGGAGGAAAAATCTTTCCTTTGTAAGAGAAATAAATAATGGACACAGGAAAAGGTGAAAATACAGAGGAAATCCCAAGATACTAATGTCAGAAAATTGCCTTGTATATTAAAAAAAAAAAAAAGCTATTAACTTCCTAGGAGCTGGTTTGGCTGGAAGCTTAAGAAGAGAAAAGAAATCCTGTTGTGAAGAATGTTGATAAGGGTCAGCGAAAACCACATGAAAGCTTTCATACAGCCATGAGGTTCCAGGGTATGCTGGAATGCATGAATTTCAGTGGAACCAATTAGAATTGCTTCATGGCTTTTTCTTGGCACTAAAGAAAGTAGACCATGAGAAAAACCTAAATCTGAGGAGTGACATAGGTGCAGCAGAGAATTAAGGCAGGTGAGGAATTCTTTTTCGGTAGTTTACAAAACTGAGGACTGGGACTTCACAAAATAAATTATTCCTTGTAAATGAATTAAATAGTTAAATGGCATCAAAAGTTGGGGAAGTCAGAATGGGCATGATGGGCTGCAAGAATTGAGAGGTCATTCTCAGCCAAAGGATAGGAGTCATGTTGAGACAAAGCTTTAAACAGATGAAAGGGGTAGAAGAATAAATGGCCACAGACTTCATGGAGAGGCATTTGTGCCTTGTTCCTGGGATAATGTTTACTTGCAGACTTGAGAGTGTCCGTCTTTGTGTACAGTGAATATGAATATGTACATATTAAGTAATACTATAATTATTGAAGTTTTAGAATTGAAAATCAAGGATTTATTAGTACTTTCCCCCCAAATGACTACATTCTACTATAAGGAAGTCTCATGGTAAAATAAATAATGAAAAAAAGTTTTCTGGGCCAGGTGCAGTGGCTCATGCCTGTAATCCTAGCACTCTGTGAGGCTGAGGTGTGTGGATTGCTTGAGCTCATGGACCAGCCTGAGCAAGAAATGAGATCCCAACTCCTAAAATAGCCTGGTGTTGTGGTGGGTGCCTATAGTCCCAACTACGAGCGAGGCTTGAGCCCAAGAGTTTGAGGTTTCTGTGATTTGACTCCGTAGCACTTTACTGAGGATGACAAAGTGAGACTCTGTTTCAAAAGAAATTTTTTTTTCTAAGAATCTAGAATTATGATTACTCCTCATTTCATCAGTTTCCTCCTTTTTGACTTTCTATGAGTACTTATGTTTTCAGATGCAGAAAATGGAGTTTTAGGAAAGAATCACAGTATTGGAAATACAAATGAGTACAAAACAGTAAATGGAAGTGTAAAATCAAACTAGATAAATGTCATCAAAAAAGAAGTGCTAAACTGAGAGTATGGGAATATATGTATATAAACACATAAAACATGCATGAATATATTCTCTCCAAAAATATTTTGTGGAATAGTCATGAGAGAATGAAAAGTTTAGAGACTAAAGAAGGATGGCCTCAGGAATTAAGATTTGGATAAAAGTCCAGGTATAGAGATTGTGTAATCATATGTATATACTTTGAAATTAGAAAATGTCCTTTAATTTCTAGTATTTATCTATTTTACCATAATTAAGACTATACTATTCTTCAAGAATATTCTACTTTTGGCAGTATACATGGTATAAATATCCAAACAATATTTTATTATCCTTTAACTGTAATCTCGTCCTTTGAACAAAATTTCATACCAAATCTAATATCATATTGATTCTATTTATACAACAATAAAGAACCGTTTTTGAATAGCGTAGTGTGTTTTGTCCTAAGTTCTTGTCAACTGAGAATCACAGTTTCTACCATCACTTACACTTAGCACTTTTAATATAAAATTGTGGCATGTGATCATGAATACTACACTCTAAATGTTTAGGAGATCAGACCAATTTGAAGATTTGCATCATATTCTGAGGCTCACATAAGGCACTTCAGATAAAACACTAAAGTCAACAATTTTCAAATTAAAATGAATCAAAGCCAGCACAAACTGTAATCTAAAAACACTATTTTAAAGTAACACATAGTCAAGATTAGACAAGTAGTACAGAAGTGAGACTAAGCCTTTTGCAACAGCAGGAACTAAATGGCCACTCTTTGCTTGACATTTCTTTACCCATACAAGTTTCAAAGAGAATTAAATAAAAATGACTGTTTTTATAGTGTAGAACTGTAAAGTGTTTTAAAACCCCACTTTTTTAAATTTCAAATTAATAAGAGGGCACAAATTTTTAGGTTACATTGTTCTCACTTCCAGGGTAAAGTTCCTGTTGTAAAAGAGCCCCTTACCCAGGGAGCATGTTATATACCCTCACTATTTGCACACTGAAATCCCACCACAAACTCTTACTCCTTCTGCCCATTGTCCTCCCCTCTCCTCCTGTACTAGACTATATTTATTGTTCATATGAGAATGTAATTGTTTGTATAGTGGTTTCATATTAGTATGGAGTACACTGGAGGATATATTTCAACTCCACCCAGGTAAATGTAAAAGATATAAAGTCTCCATTTCTTTTAATGGCTGAACGGTATTCCATGGTATACATATGTCACAGTTTGTTGATCCATTCATGGGTTGATGGGCACTTAGGTTGCTTCCACCACTTGGCACTGATGAATTGAGCCACAATAAACTTTCTGGTGCAAATGTCTTTGTGGTAAAATGATTTCTGTTCTTCTGTAAAATCCCACATTTTAAAAGATATGGCCCCTAACAAATATTTCAACTTTTAAACAAACTAGAGAAACACAAGTAATAACATTATTTATTCATATATTAAGTGATCTCCTCTGTCCTTCCTTTTTAGGAAATTAATGTTTGGAGATTGGAGACTGTACTTTTTACGTGTTCACTACAGATCACTATATTCTACATTGTGTCATGTTGTAATCAGTAGAATATGTTCTAAAATCTCTTGAGAGCTAGATGTGAATACAATTTTTAACCTACGCAAACAAAGCTTATGCAAGAGGGAATGTATGTAAGTAAGGATACATGGAGAAATGCTCTGTAAACTGTTAATCACTCACAGATATAAACTCTATAGACACAGTAGGAATGGCAAAAAGAATTAACAGTTTCCAATTCCCTCTTTGGTAGTCTCGTATGATGTTGAAACCACATATCTGGGCCATGACTTGGGTTTAGGTTCACTATACAGTGGTATAGCAGAATCCTCTGGGATTCTCTGTTGTTATGACTTCACTGTCCCTTCAAAAGTCTTCAAAAAGTACAGAGCTTAATAGGAAATTCATTATGGGGGTGCAACTTTATGGGCACCTGGTATTTGCTGGTGGTTGACCAGGTTATGAATGACAAATGTGTGATTTTATTCTTAGAACTAAATTACACAGAAAAGAAGGAGACATGATTTCTCCTCATTAACTTATATCTGAAATGATACCACTACAAATGCAAAAAGTCTTGTTTTTATATTTTAATAGCCACATTGCAGTATTCAGTTTATATTAGTAAACAGTTGAGTATCCATTACATGTTAGGTCTAGTGGCAGATGCTAAAGATATAGCTGTTAAATAGATTAGGCCAATTTAAAAACATAGGCCATCATTCTAAACTATGAAGGAGAGAAAGATTTCTGAACTAGGCAACACCTGAAAGCTTTGACAGTCTTAAGGCAGATTGCTGCATAAATAAAGGCATGGAAATATAAAACTGCCTTTAAAGGAAAAAAGGTTATTTTATAAAAAGGACACCTACACTCAAATGTTTATAGTGGCACAATTCATAATTGTAAAGATGTGGAAACAAGGCAAGTACCCATCAATACATGAATGGACTAATAAAATGGTTATATGCATACCATGGAGTACTATTCAGTCATAGAAAAATGGTGATCTAGCATCTTTTGTGAAAATCTAGATGGAACTGGAAACTATTCCTCTAAGTGAAACATCACAAAAATGGGACAATAAACACATGTATGCGGTATCAAGTTAGAACTAATCAATCAACACTTAAGTGCACCTGTGGAGGTAAATCTCAGTGAAAATCAAGCTGGAGGGGACAGGTAAATCACACCTATTGGGTACAATGCATAGTAATTAGGTGAAGGGCACATTTACACCTTTGATTCAATTTGTCCAAAAAACAAAGTATGCAAACAAAACACATCTACTCCCTAATATTCTGAAATAACAAAAGTATAACTATAGAATACTACTCAGAAATAGAATTTCAAAAACTTTTACCACATATGAGTACATTCAGTTTTACCAAAATGATGTAAAACAGGTTATTTGGAATTGAAGGAATTTATTTTAGTTTCCCTGAATCTAGATACCTTTGGTTTTTGCCTTGGTGGCAATTATTAGAAACAAATGAAATTTTTATTAAAATACTGCCTTGTTTTCTATAAAAAATAAAAATAAAATAAAATTGCCTTTAGATAGGTAGGTAGAAAGGCATACATACACATATATGTAGACATATACTATTTCTTTATTTCCCTATATACATAAAGGTGGGAAGGCAGAAAGGCAGAAAGGGAAGGAGACAAAGAAAGAAGACAGGAGAGAGGAGGATAAAGGGGGGAGAGAGAGAGAGAGAAAGAGAATGTGCATATGGTGTGGGAGGAAGGTATGAAATGGGATATGCTAAAAGATGAGACTAGAGAGATAGAATCATGGAGAGTACTAAGCATGATGTCCTACAGAGTTCGAATTTTATCCTGCTCAGGTGATGGGACATTGTAAATGGCTGATGGCAGAGAAGAAATGTATTCAGACTTGCGTGGCAGAGAGACAAAAAGAGAGACAAAGGGACTGAGATAAAATGAAGAAATATTTAAGGTTAAAATTGCTGAGTCTTAAAAATTGTAATGATACTTACTTCAGTTTTTCTTAAGACATTTCAATACACACTTCTCAAAGTAGCTATGTCAAAGCCAACCTGGGTCTATGTGAATCACGCTATGGGTAGATTTAAATTAGGTCTTTAATTTCTGACAAAGTTGCATATTATATCTATGGACTCTATTATGTTATTATGAATACAAACACTGGAAAGTGCATGTTGGTTTCACCTTTAACTTTTCTTAGTGTTTAAAATGCAATTTCATTTTCCCAAATGGATAAAACAAAAAAAAATACATGTCTATTCTCAGTTGTTTAAATAATATTCTTATTTAACCTAAAGAATGATTTATTGCTCACCTCTTTTCAAATGCTTCTAAAACCAGTCTTACCTCATTTTAGTGTTGGTACTTTACACTGGACTAATTTTATGTAAGAATGGTTTAAAGCTGCAATGTCTAATATGATGGCACTAGCCACCTTTGGCCATGTAAATTTAGTTTTTAAATTTTTTTAGTTCTCCTAGTGAATTACTAAACTATGTAAATTTAAAGAAAAATAAAATATTCAGCTCTTCAGCTACACCGCCCACATAGCAGGTGCTCAATAGTCATCTGTGGTTAGTAACTACTAAGTTGGACTGTGTGGATATAGAACATTTCCTCCATGGAAGAAGTTCCATTGGACAAAATTGGTCTGAAATATCAATCTCTTTAAAATCCAGCCCTAGAAATAGCAGACACTTAATTCTTCCTAAGATGTCAATTCTATCTATAATATTATGTGCTTCAGGGATACCAATATATGGGCATTTCAGTAGAATAAATTAAGTCCATCACTAACTGAAAGACATGTGATTTTAGCAATATCACATGAAGTCCTTGATTATTCATATTTACTTCTGTAAGTCTTTATTTCTGTGGAACTAATATCAATAAAATAGAAACAGAGTATTATTTATTTTAGGTCTTTTGCTACTCAAAAAGAAATAAGGTAAAGAAATAAAAGTTGAAATACTTCATCTTTATCAGTTTGGGATTTTAAAAAAGAAAGATAAATTTTGAAAAAAAATGTATCTTTTTTCCATAAATTATAAGATATTAGAAGTATCACACATGATGAGCTATAACATTTATGAATTCTTTCCCTTGCTGTTCTTAAATGTATCTATAACAATGCAAACTTTGAAATTTACTCTTCTCAGATGAAACATTAAGGTGCCTCAATAATGAGAATGGGATCACATACTTGAGTGTTTACATATATCTAGTTGCACAACACAGAGTTTAAGCCGTATTCACAGGGCAGTCCCAAGATGACAAAACTAGGTTAGGATTAGAGGTCACAACACTACAAAGAAGGAAACAATATTTAATTTTGATGTGATGTACACTGACTAACAGTTCATTAAATAAGTAACATTTAACCATAGCTACTTTTGTAGACATTAGTTTTATCTGTTCTTCATAATTTCCTTTCTAATATTTCTAATATTGTGCAGGACTCGGAGGAGTTTTGACTGTTGGAACCAAAATCTATTGATGGTCCCCACCCAGGGTGTGGAAGCACAGTTCATACTATACTCACAATACTGGTTCCAAGTCAATCTCTTATAATCAGGAATCTACTGCCAACCCACAGAGCATTAGATGGGGTGTGTATGGTAGGTGCATCACAAGAGAGACAAAGGCATTTGTAAGATACTCCCATTAGAAAACAGATAAACTTCACAGATCTTTAGATGGAATAGAAAAAGGTAGAAAAGAAAATACTGAGAGTAAGGAAGAAAGGAAGATAGAAGAATAGGCCAGTCCTATGCTGATGGAGGGCAGGGAGGAAGTGGGTTTAAAAAAATACAGCAAACACAGAGAAAGTGATACCAAATTTTAAAACAAGTTTCTGTAGGAGAAACCTAAGTTATATTTCTTCCTACTCCTTTCCTACTGCTGTGTGTATATGGACAACTATCTGAAAGGTTAAGTGTTAACTCAAAAATCACCATAATAATTGTATATTTACAATTTTCAATTTTAACTATGATTTTTTTCTTCACATCTTTTTTATTCCTAACATTCTCCTCTTGTTCTGAAAGAAATCAAAGCACCAATGCTAGTTTACTCCTCTGTTGTGAGCCTCAGGACTAAGCACCATAGCAGAACACTATCAGATACTATCCACTACAATAGTATATAAAACGTAACCCATCTTAAATCCTGTGCATAGTGGTTTATTGCAAAAAGAACCAAAAATGACTCATTTGTAGCCTTTCTTTCGTAAGAAATACTATCTCATTTCACTGTATTAAAAATGGTACAATTTTACTAATAAGACATTTCAGGGGCTTGTTAGACAGTTAGTTGAATGTCCAACATTACAGCTGGTAAAAAACGTTTTCCCAACAATGCATTGAAATGTTTAAGGTCTCCTGAAATCAGGATGGCAGAGTGAAAGAATTTTATTATGGGGCTCTAGACACCTAGATTCAAAACATAGCTCTGTTATGAATTATGAATTATTTATCTCCTTTGGTGATTAGTCTACTTCTCTGGACCTCTGAAAATGATCTATTTGGTTTAAATGGTATACGAATTCTTTCTAGTTCCAAATTCCACGAGTTTAAGGTCTGTTATCCCTTGTGCTAGTTGGCTGACTGTTGCTGTTAGCTGAGGAAATGCTATGGAGGTGATTCTCTTTAAGAGGATGGGGCCTGGGCTCAGGAAAAAGACATGTATCAGGGGTTGAAAGAGACAACTGTTTTTCCTTCCTATTAACTCAATGACCCTCCTTGCACATTGAAGAACCGACTGAAATTCAGCAATTTTGTTTCTTCTAGTTTTTATATGAGCTCCATGAGCACTGGAACACATCTTAAAAAAAAAAATTTAGAAGTAACATTGAAAGTAGTAATAATTCTCAGACTAAACCTCTGAAAAACCATAATGGAAATCTGCAAGCTCCAAAATGATGGCAATTCTACCATTAACTAGTTACATGACGTTGGTTAATTGTTAAATTTGTATAAGCCAAACAATAAGTTTAGACAACATGTGCTAGAAGACCTCTTTTAATTCAAAAATTACTGCAACTCATCAGTAACTGACAAATTTAAAGATCACAAAAATTGTACAGAGCATTTATTTTTAAAAGTTTTAAAATGCAAATATTTGTAAAGGAAATGTATTCAATAAAATGTACATTAATGACATTCACTGTTCTGCTTGATTTATCACACTTAAAGTGTCCATGGAGCCTACTTTCCATGAGAATTAAATGATCAATGGGATTTATATGATTTTCTACTCTTTTTTGTCTTTGTATACTAGCTAAATCTTTATGTTACCAATCTGCACTCTTGTTCGCACAGCTAAGACAAATTACTTCACTTTCAGAAAAAGACAGCACAGTATAAAACCAGCAAGTTACTCTAAATAACTACTAAGAATTACAGTTTTTGAATTCTAAACCTTAAATTTCTTTCAAATAATGTTTTTAGTCTAAAGCAAATAATCATGCTACTTGCAAGTTACCACATAATAATGGGAGATTTATTTAAGGTGACGTATTTCCATAATAAACCATCATTTTTAGGGTTTGTTAATTTAACTTGGTTGTAAAATATTTTGTGAGGGAAAAAATGGGTAGGTTCTTTGTGACAGCACATTCTACTGAAAATTCTTCAAAAGCTAAATTTCAGTTTAGAAACTTTCCTGCATCAAACAATACAAAGCATATTTTATTTTTAAAAAGAAAGCTTTCCTTTGCTTTTGTATTACATAACAAATTTAAAATTTCTAAATCTGGAAATATGTATAATAAGTAGTTATATTTTGAACAAATGAAACCCTACGCGGATTATGCATCATCTTTGCAGATATAAAGCATATTTGGTTGGTAACAAGTTGGTCTACTTGAGCTGTCCTTATACACAGGTGTAACACATCTCCTGAGAAGATAATAGGATCATGGGCTACAACAGTCTAATATATTTTGTTAACAGGTAATAAAAAGAAACTACCGATTCAAAAATATATTAAAGACTACTATAGCATAATTTAACATATTAAATATATTTCTACTAATGTTTGATGTCTTTCCAGTTTAACTCTCAAACCAAAGTTCAAATTTTTAAAAAAATCCTCAAAATTCACTAATACATTCTTAACCAAATATTAAGAAAAATAAGCTTTGAAACTAGATTACACATGAGAATTATGATAATATTCACATTTTTAAAAATATACTACTCAACCTTTTTAATGTTAGAAATAGTCAATTAGGCTGATATGTATCTTCACTATAATGATTTTATCTGTTTGAATCACTGGGGGGGCTATTCTTCCCCCGTATACATACAAAGGATAAAATTTCTTTACATAAATGTTACATGAGACATAATGTCTCATAAGAAGGCCAGATTACATTATTATTCATATACTAGCTGTTGTGCAACCCTAAATAGGCATGAAAGGGAAGATTTTTTTTTTTAAAGCTAAAGGAAATATCCACTTTTTGCTGTCACAACTCCAAAAGTTAAATATTGAAATTATGCATAAAACAAATTTCTAAATTTTTATTTCCTATCTTTGAAAGTTTTCAGATTGAGATTATATACAACCATTATTCAATGTTGGCTAATTTAAAAAGAATGTATGTTACATATAAGCCTATAATATCAATTTAGTCAATAATTCTGCCTATAATCTAAAATTCTTTACTAATTTGCCATTTCTAAATAAAAAAATTCCCTCTTTTACTATAAGTAAAGCACAACTCAGTATGTTCTGCTTCAGATCTATGCTTAAAACTTAAGTAATGGGACAACAGACTTTTAGAAGAATAAAGGCAGGCTATGAATAAAAAATATACTGAAATAATAACTTTAAAGATGAATATGAACTTTTCTTTGAACTGGAAAGTACCTTAAAGTGCCCTTTAATCAGCTATGTCCTTGGATTTGTCTAGCAGTCAAGGACAGTCATAAAATGTATAGAATTAGATTAAAAATTCTCTCCTATTGGTTTTCTCTTATATCTATTTATACAAAAGATAACTTCTATATGTCTAGAACATAATTTTATTATATTCAGTATATTGAATTTTGTGTGGGAATATGGTGTTTTGAAACAGAATTTTGGAATACAAGCATAACATTTATGACGTTGCTTTTATGCTCTCATACTAATAATATAATATGAATCACTTTACATTCATTACATAATTAATCTATTTTTGCCATGCCCATTTTACAGCTGGGGTAACTTAGACTCGGAAGGATGAAGACCAAGTAAAGAACACCTAGCTACTAAATGGAGTAACTAATTCAGACTTAGGCTATCTGACTCTATTATCTACACACCTAAAGAGTACTTTACAAGTATAGTTTCAAAACTTTGTTCTAGATTAAGCAGATCCTAATCTCTTAGAATTATGCCCTAAATTTTGTTTTGTGAAGCTGGTGGCTGGGGAAGTACCTCACCATCACCATGCTATTTTGGCTCTTCGTGATTGCTGATCTTGATTAACTGCTCATTTTCATAAACCAATCACATACTGAAGCCTACATGATAGATGGTGCTGTGGAAGGTTAAAAGAAGTAGAAAATATGTCTCCTGCCCTTGAGAAGCTTACAATCTAAAAACATACTACCCAAAATAGCTAGAAGCTCTACAGTGATTGGACCAGGTATATTTGGTAGGGATAAGATTGTGGAAGCAGAGTACATTGACTAGGATTTTGGTGGAAGGAAACATGGAAATTGACAGAGAAGAGACTAATTTGGGTTTAAAGGTTTGGTAGTGAAAATAAGACTTGTGGAATGATTTAATAACCCTTTTTTATTTCAAAACACAATTCCAAATTCAATTCAATTCTCTCTCAAACACACACAAAATTACTGACCTTCCACATTCATGGCTTCTCTGAGAACCTGAAGTTTCTTTTGTCTCTCTCGGATTCGTTCTAAGGCACTTGATATTGCTGAGGAGGTGGGCAATTCTCGAGTGTGATACATTGGATCCATTTTCTGAGGACCAAAGATATCCAAGGCTATACTTCCATCTGAGTATCTTGCCTCCTTTTTTCTAGGAGTGGTTGAAGTCCGCACTGTAACTGCCTCAGGGTGACAGCACAGGGATGTGCCAGGCTCTCCAGAAGAGAAGTCTCTGTCAGCTGTACAAAGCAAGTCCATGGATGAAGCCCAAACTTTCTTCTTAGGAAGCACATCAATGCCAGGGCTAACTTTTTTTTCTGGGCCACTGGTTTTGAACTGGTAAGGGGAGCACATATTTTCAGATTCTTCATGCCTAGAATTATTATCTGACAAAATGTCCTTGAGATAATCTTCCTTATCTTGTGAGTCTCTGATAGACAGAAATCCCATAGATTTACTAAGCCCTTTGTTAAGAAAGGTCTGATGAGAGAATGGAGACTTGTGTATATCTAGTACATCAGAAGTAGAGCTTCTTCCTGGAATGATAAGAATCTATCATGTATGCACAGAATTTTTAGAAAATAAATTGGAATGTAACCCAATATTGACAATAAAAGTGGAGGTAATTTCCTACATTTTCCAAATGGAAGATCAGAGATGAAATAGGATAATGGTAATGGTGATAATAAAAGATGGAAGAGATGCAATGTTTGCCTAGCTTTTCCTAATTCAATCTCGCTTAATAAAATCAATAATATATTAAACTTGCTTTTTGAGTGGTCTTATTTTACATTCATCAAAAGTTATTTATTTGGTCTAAAAAAATAGGCAGAAATTTCTGATACTACCTGGTTTACCCAAGAAATGATTTGGGGCAATAAAAGAATGCATAATGAACTACTTTAACTTCTAAAAGTATAACTCAAACATTTATCAGTATAAAGCCCTAGTATTCTGGTCCTTTAAATAAATATGTTTATAGAAGAAACAAAGAATTTGTGCAATATTCTGAGTGGAAATAAGATTACAGCATTTGAATGGTTGGGCATGGTGGCTCATGCCTAGAATCCTAGCACTCTGGGAAGCTGAGGTAGGTATATTGCTTGAGCTCAGGAGTTTGAGGCCAGCCTGAGCAAGAGTGAAAACCTGTCTCTACTAAAAATAGAAAAATTAGCCAGGCATGGTGGTTGGCACCTGTAGTCCTAGCTACTTGGGAGGCTGAGACGAGAGAATTGCTTAAACCTAAGAGTTTGAGGTTGCTGTGAGCTGTGTCACCATGGCTCTCTACCCAGGGCAATATAGTCGTACTGTCTCAAAAAAAAAAAAAAAAGACTATAGAATTTGGAATTCTTAAGTATTAAGGTTTTATTATAACTAGATATGTCCTCAAAACATTTTATTTGGATTGAAATGCAGATTATTTGATTGTGTTTAAGTTGTATAAGAAATTTAACTTTTTCATAGCAGATCATTATGCACTAAAATAGTTTTTTCCTCTTACAGACACTATATCAATACTTTTCAATTGTAACAAGGTAGAATTGCTTACTAGTTTTAACTACATCAAGGACTAATGAATAAGCAAGAATTACATCAGTAAGTGCTAACTAAATTCTCAAAGATACAGGGTCTAACAATTAAGTTTGAGAATTCATTCTAGAAAAAGTACTGAATATCACTATGGTCACCTTTGAAGTATTCCTCTTGGGACACTATGAACTGATGCCAGTACCTAGTCCACCCTTGAAGGCAGTTTTGGAACTCTCTTTCTGGAATGCTATCAAAGCAGTCATCATAGAGATATGACAATTATGTTTGCAAACTTGCCACCTTGCACATATGCTGGTGGCACTATACAAGCAACTTAGTTTGGTTTCATAACCTCTGATATACCAACATTATAATTGTCATGTCTCTATGATGACTGCTTTGATAGCATTCCAGGAAAGGAGTTCCAAAAGTACTTTCAAGGGTGGACTAGGCACTGACATCAGTTCATAGTGTCCCAAGAGGAATACTTCAACGGTATATCAGAGGCTCACAGCTGTGTTTGTGAAGATATGTTGGTGGTGTTTTGCTGAGTGGTGCTCATTATTATTGTTGCATGTTTTTGTGTGCCATACGATGACAACTTTAATGGTCATTCCAGAAAAAAGAGTTCCAAAATTGCTTTGAAGGGTGAACCAGGCACTGGCTATCCATGCATAGCTTCCCAAGGGCAGTACTTTGAAGGTGACCATAGTGATATTCAGCAGTGAGGTATGTAGTCTCTTTTCTGGGGTGAGTTTGCAAACTTAATTGCCAGACTTCATATCTTACTTCGTGTGATTTTTTCCAATTCCTTTGCCATCCCCCATCCTCAATTATTGCTTGACAATAATTGCAATGTCCTCCTAATAAGTCTCCCTCTTCCTTCTATTATCCGTATCCAATTATTCTCCACTCAGCAGTCAAAATTATCTTTTTAAAATGTAAATGTCAAGATGCTACTACCTTGCTTAGTAAGTGTTAATAAGGCATACTATTGTACTTTTGATAAAATCTGAACTTGTTTGAGTCTGCCACTTGAATTTTTTAGTCTCATCTCTACTTCCCTCATTCTACCCAGGTAACAGGTTTTTCTCTTTGAGCTCTCTTATATATTAGGAACTTTGTACATAGTTTTCCTTTGTCCTGAATTATTTACCCTAGACATTTCTCACGAATAGTTCTTTTCATCTTATAGTTTTATTTTTAATATGATTTCCTCAAAGAAGTCTACCCTGACATAATTGTAATATAAATAGAACACTTTCCAAATGTATCCCAAGTCTATTCCATTTGTAACAGGTAAATTGATCACTGTCTTTTTAGGTCATTAGTATTTACTTACAAGGCACGAATAGGCCATGTTTTCTTAAGAGAGCTATGTCTTCTCACTAGCCAAATGAGACTAAAACTAATTGTTAATAAAGTGGTTCTTGATAACTACTGCTTTATAGATGCTGGGTTTTTATTGTTTTAGTGCAAAGTAATTAGATATCAAAATATTTCAGTCCATGTTTATTAAAAGTTCAGGAGATTATCATTTTAAATTCTGTAAGATAGTACAAAATTAAAATAAAAGTACTTCATTTAAAAGGTTTCACTAATTTTCTATTCTTTTCCTACAATGTGTATCAATTTAAGTGTGGTTCAATTTCCTCTGCATGTTTAAAATCACATTATAATGCTAATGAAAACTCATGATAATAACTTATAAAAGATGATTTGAGTCATGATTAAGATGTCTTCTGGTGACCAACAGGACCAAGAAAGGGATGGCAAAACAGAGGAGCTGGAAAGGAAGAAAGCTGGGGAGAACAGTTACACTCCTGAGGACACTGGGCAAAAAGTTGAGAAAGTGTGAAATAAAATTCAAAATGATACATATATATGTATCATACACACACACACACTTGTCAGAGATAGTCTAAAGTAAAATTTTAAGAGCTATAAACCACAAAAGCATCAAAGGGAGGAACTGAGTATGAACGAAGAAAGATAAAGCAAGTGGTCAAAAAGAGATACTTGGAACTAAATGGTTTCTCCAGTGACTCTTTTAGCCTACTATTGCTTTTGTTTGCTTTTGGAGGAAAAAGGAGACACAGATTTAGGTATGGTACATAAGTACGTTGTAGAGAGGTGGATTTCAGCTGGTACAAACACAGCATTCTTAAATCAAATATTCCTAACTGGCAGAAATCCCCCTGCATTTTGCCATGTTAATGATGCTCACTATCTTAAACTATACAACTGACTATGTAATTGCCTAATTAACACTTCATAGGTTGATAAAGTTCTTCTCTTCTGCAAAAGAGGTTTCTTTATGTGAAATAAAATGTATGATATTTTAAACAAAAATTCAGTTTTAACATTTACAAATCTCACAAAACAAAGAGATGATATAATATGGGTTTAGCATCACAGTTGTTTTATGTTGCCAAAGCATTAGGGGAAATTTTTCACTAATCTAGGAATGCAAAATCAGAGTCCAAATATAGAATGTGGCCATGTAAGTTATGAGAAACATGGGGGACTCCTATTTATTAGATGCTTATGTCTGCTACACCAACCAAGATCATGCACTGTTGTTAACACTAGCAACACTAGTACACTTAATAACTGTATTTCAGATTAAATAAAAGTGCAACTTCTTCGACTGCATTCCAAATCTTTCTAAACCTGTGTCCAGGTTATTCTAATTATTTTACATAATAGTCAATAAATAACACTGAAATCATTAACTGAGCACATCTAATAGCAGTGCTCACTACCAATTTTGATCACAGGAATTAAACTAATGCTTTTTCTGAAAGCAGTGCTACTAGAGCTACTGAATACACAGCTTGCTAAAAAACTGAATGGGGGCTACTATTTTAGATAGAATATTCCTTGATAGTTCTTCCATCCTGGAAGAGTTCCACTATACTCAAAGAGCACACAGGACCTCGATTAGGACTGTTTGTCTCACTATATTAAAATTATCCACTATATTATATATCGGTCATCTCCCCCACTTGCTTCCCCCACCCCTACCTGGAGCAACAACATAAGGACTGTGTCTTACTTGTTTCTGTATTTCCAGTTCCTGACAAAATAGATTTCAAAAGAATGCTTGCAGAATGAATGATTTATTATACAGCATTTTGAACCTTTTAAGGCCAATTTCGGTAGCATCATCTACCAGAATGATTACTGTCAACAGACCTGGGTTTTATCATTGGCTTTCTACTCAAACCGTTAGTTTCCTAAGCCACTGAATTTCCTATTTTTCATTTTCTTTTGTTTTTGTTGTTTTTTTTGAGACAGAGCCTCAAGTTATTGCCCTCGGTAGAGTGCTGTGGCATCACAGCTCACAGCAACCTCCAACTCCTGGGCTCAAGCGATTCTCCTGCCTCAGCCTCCCAAGTAGCTGGGACTACCGGCACCTGCCACAACGCCTGGCTATTTTTGGGTTGCAGCTTTGTTTGGCAGGCCCGGGCTGGATTTGAACCCGCCAGCTCAGGTGTATGTGGCTGGCGCCTTAGCTGCTTGAGGCACAGGCGCCGAGCCTTATTTTTCATTTTCTTTATCTACAAAAATGTGGATATAATTTATTATACCTTCTTAGAGATTACAGGATAAATGGACTAACACATATGAACTATGATGAGCTCTTCTGAACAAAGGCAATACAAAATCCAAAATTTTGGCTCCCTTTTCTGTTTCTGCTTTATTTATCTAAGCACATCATTTTCTACTGAGGGAGGATTTAAAAATTCTTTTTAAAGGAAATAAGGAAACCAGAGGTCAGAAGAGGTCCCATAAAAGTGTTATATTTATTCAGTAATAAAAAGCACCACAATGTTCAAATAGGATAAGTGGCGACTGTAAGTGGATTTTCCACCTCTTGGGGAGACTTAGTGCAGGGAGAGTTTTCAGACAACATTAGATTACATACAATTATAAGTGTTCACATTTGAAATTAATTCCTAAACATTTCCTTTTAGAGAATATGTAGCTTGCTAAAAAACTAAATGGGGAACAAGAAATAATCTTTATTTGTACATAAAACATTTTTGTTTCTGTATTCCATGGAAAAGACTTGAAGAACATAAAAAATCTTTGTAATAAAACACATACCATTTATTTTAAATTGAAAAAAAAAAAAAACTTCCTTGAAAAGTACATTGTGTTTTAACTGTTTTTGTTACACATGATTAACATTTCCTAAATTGGACAGCATCATCCACCTCCCCCTACACGCAGACTCAAAAATTCATGGTATCTCTCAAAATGACATTTTTTTTTTTTTTTTTTTTTTTTTTTTGAGACAGAGCCTCAAGCTGTCGCCCTGGGTAGAGTGCCGTGGCATCACAGCTCACAGTAACCTCCAATTCCTGGGCTCAAGTGAGTCTCCTGCCTCTGCCTCCCAAGTAGCTGGGACTATAGGCGTCTGCCACAACACCCGGCCATTTTTTTTTTGGTTGCAGCCACCATTGTTGTTTGGCGGGCCCGGGCTGGATTTGAACCCGCGAACTCAGGTGTACGTGGCTGGTGCCTTAGCCTGTTGAGCCACAGGCACCAAGCCAAAATGACATTTCAATATTAAAAGAGGCTCCCCAATTCCCCATCTGTCCTAACAAAAGTGTTTCAATATCAAACTAAATAAATAAATAAATAAAAAGGAAGGAAAGAAACATGATACTATCAATATATCCAAGTTCTGAAGCACCATCACACTGATCTGATAATGGTGTAAGTTTTCACCTTAAGCTTGGCAGGAAATGTTTGATTTCTTTCTGCTCACTGAAGCCATTTTATCAGTATTGGTAGTATTAAGTAACAAAGTTGGGGGAGACAACCCACTAGTTTAGGCCTTAGTTTCTGTGATAGATATCAGAGATAAGATATAAGAAGAACCTTTTAAGGTCATTTACTCATACATGAAAACTTTTACTAAGTTTTAGTAGAGCAATTAAATCACTAGATATCAGGCGTCATCCTTAAATTTGCTTACTCCATCTAATTCTGTATCTCACTGCATATTTTGACCTTTTCCTTAATAATGACTATGGCTGGGAGCCTAATGCTGTCACTAGGCTAGGATTTTAGGTTGACACACATTAAAGACAATGTTTCACTACTCATGTAGTCTCACAGGGTTACTTTGCAGCAAGTCACCACTGACAGTCAAGAACTGGCACTGTCAAAGTGTCCTAGAAGAATATTTCTTCTTTAAGAGATAATTTTTTACTCAATCTCAAACTTTTGAAATCAGTGTCTGCTACTGACTACAGCTGCTAATTACTTCTGCTTGGTAATAGCTATAATTAGTATATTTGATTCTATTGATTGAAATGAAGCTTTAAAAGGTAAATCAAAAGGGTGCCTGTGTAATACTATTGTGGAAAGCAATGGCCAAGAAGGTCTGAAAAATCCTTTTCCATTACTTGATCCAAACAAAGTTATTATTTAAGTAATTTCTAACAATTCTCTTGAGTATAGATATAGGGGAGATTTTCTTCTCCAATGAAGATTTTATTCTTCAATATGACTATTATCGGATAGAATCAACGAACAGTCTATTTAAGGATTTAATTTCCACTAATTCTGTAGAGTCATAGCAGTCAATACTTCATTATCTGTATGAGGATAGTCTGTTAATCATAAGAATTCTAAAGAACTATTAGATAATAATACTATATCTTTCTTAGTGTTATAAAAACAAAATCACAAATAAAAGACATTAAAATTTGGTTTAAAACTTTTAATGATTTTTTTAATAAGAAAATGGCCCAATAATATGAGCCCAAGGTGGTGAATTACAGTTTTTCTCTTTATTTTGCAAATAACTTAATGTCTAAAATTGGTTAAATAAATAAGTCATAGGGTCACACATATATTAGTAAGAGTCTCACAAGAGTGAGACTTTTAAACAATTATAAATATATTACATTTCAAAATCTAGTATTTTTATAAAACTTTTTTTTACATGCAATCAACAGATATTCACTGGACACCTAATGTACTTAATGTAGTAGAGGTTTTTCCTATCCCTAGCATCTACATGTCCAGAAAGCATAACTTTTGTAAATGTCATTTATTTAAAAATATATGTATAAATGTAAATGATAAGTAAATAATTTGCTATTTAATATATGTTGTAGAGTAGTATAGATTCAATTCAATCTCTAAAACTGCTAAATCAATCAATTCAATCTCTAAAATGGCAGAGGAGATGTTTTTTTCTTTCTCTAGATCCATGATGGATTGACAATATTTACTGCATCAAGAAGTAACAAACAGCACTCTGGGAGGCTGAGGCGGGTGAATTATCTGAGCTCAGGAGTTCCAGAACAGTCTGAGGAAGAGTGAGACCCCATCTCTAAAAATAGCCGGGTGTTGTGGCAGGTGCCTGTAGTCCCAGCTACTCAGGAGGTTGAGGCAAGAGGATCACTTGAGCCCAAGAGACTGAGGTTGCTGTGAACTATGACACCATGCCACTCTACCCAGTGAGACAAAGTGAGACTCTGTCTCAAAAAAACAAACAAACAAACAAACAAAACCCCAAAACTAACAAGTAATCAAACTGTAATTCTATAACATGGCCACTTAATGGTAGAAAGCAATGCTAGCAGGCAACTCCAGAAAGAGATTTAACAAAGAACAGAAAAGAAAAATAAGGAAGGAGGAGGAAGGGAGGTAGGAAAGGAAGAAGGAAAGTGGAGGGAAAAAAAAGACAGGGAGGAATAAAACAGGAAGAAGACAAAAAGAGAAATAATATCTTTTTTTTTGTTTGTTTGATTTGGCTACCCATATTTAAGGCCCCTTACATTTGGTAAGGCCCCTACATCAATTTGAGGATCAGCTTTTCTATTTCTACAAAATAAGACTATTGGAATTTTGACAAGGATTGTGTTGACTCTCTAGATTAATTTGAGAAGTACTGATATCTTAATATTAGGTATTTCAATCCATAAACATAGCAATCTTTTTATTTATTTATTTATTTATTTATTTTGAGACAGAGACTCACTTTGTTGCCCTCAGTAGATTGCCATGGCATCCATCATGGCTCACAGCAACCTCAAATTTTGGGGTTCAAGTGATCCCCTTGCCTCAGCCTCCCAAACAGCTGGGACTACAGGTGCCTGCCACAATGCCCGGCTATTTTTAGAGATGGGAGTCTTACTCTGGCTTAGGCTGGTCTTGAACTCATGAGCTCAGGCGATCCACCCATGTCAGCCTCCCAGAGTGCTAGAATTACAGGCAGGAACCACATTGCCCAGCCAAGAAATAATATCTTTTAAATCTAATGTTTCACTTATTAAAGTGTTCATTATGTCCTCTTGAAAAAGATGTTTTCAGCTCACTACTGACATCCATCTATAATTTTCTATTATTATTTAGTTTTAAAACAGAAGACTGACTGAACATTTGATGGATTAACAATTGGCTGCTCTTCTTAGTACCAAGGTTCACGTTATTTCCTATCTCAAATCCTAGTACAGCATATAAAGGGAAACAGATTTTTATCTATAAGAAGAAAGTGTGTCTCCCTATATGGTGACACAAACATAGTAAGGAAGCATTTGCAAAAAAAGGATAAAAATATTTTTTAAATTGCCATCAAGGCATTGTAAAAAGTTAAACAAGTCCTGTGTGTTTTTTTGCCCTCATATAAACTAGTAATAGTGTTAGGAAAGAAACCTGATCTAACCAGAACAAAATAGTTATTAATATATTGATAATATGAAAGCTAAAATAACTCAGAAAAATAGTCCCTATTCACAGTAAGTAAAATGGGAGCACCAAAACACTGACTTAACTAGTTGTACTCTTATAAAACCACTCCTTAACAATTTTACTGCTTTTCTTTGACTTCTTAAGCAGCACACTTGCTTAGGATACATTCTTTCCTATCAGGTATTAAAGTTCTGAATTCTAATAACCATTTGGTTCAGACAATCAAGTGCCTATATTTAGTTTTCACAATGAGAGTTTCTCACAGGTTGAGTAACACAGCTGCGCTCTGATGGTCTGATAATTAAACATCTTAATTTTTAAATCTGTTTTACTAGACTATCTTGGATTAGAATATAGATTATATTTAAGCAACCTTTACATTTACTTCTCCCTATCTCCCAAATCTAAAATAGTTTGCTCACAAAATTATTTTTGTTATGTTTACATGATGATTCTCAATATTGCTTAATGAGAGAAGGAGAATAAAGATAATTAGCAAAATCAAAAGTTTATTTTATAAATAAGCCAAGCCTAAAACTTAACATGGAAAAATAAATTGTCATATACATTTGTTTAAATACTTTTATTTCAAATGTTTGGAATTACCATTTATTTCTTTAAAATCAATTTAATAATTTTCATAGGATTCAATTATGTAATACTATTGGTAAACAGCAAAACTACTATTCATCATTAGTTTTATTTACTAAGCATCATATGACCTAGTATTTGATAACTCCAAGTCATAAAATTAATCAGTCATGAAATTTAGTAGGTTGTCACTAGCATGTAGAAAAAGAAATAGAATAGAAAATATCAGAGTACAGCAAGAATAATGTTGTTTTCTGAAACTTTTATTTTAGTTGTGTTTATGTTCACAAATATATGTATGTATTTATTTGGTCATACTTTAAAACTTATTTTTAATATAAAATACCATGATAGAACAAATGATATTATTGATATAACAATGATGGACAGAGAAATAATTTATTTTGTAAGTCCTGACTATATTAATAATATTTTCTGTAAAACTTTAATGAAATTATTTACTAATGTAGCTAGTTTTTATGTCTATTTCCTGCCTTTACTTTGTAGGCTTATGTTCTAATCATAGTCACAATTATCAGATTTCCAAGCCAGGTATGCATAGTTTTGTGAAGGAAACAATGGAATAAGATTAAAGCCTAGAAATTTCCTATCAACATACTCTTACCTGTTGGTAATCCTTTTCCTCTCAATCGGTCTCGAATAGCCTGGCTTCGATCAGGCTTTTGTTCACTGTTACTGGAAAGTTGATCTGTCTGTACACAGGTAATCAAAAATCAAGTTTCACAAAAGAATCTCCCTTTTGTTTTCACGGTAATTGTCTACAGAATGACACTAGTTACACAGTTTTTGGAGCATATAACATTAAGAGACTCCATGTCCTATTGTTTTATGCAATAATTTGTATTCCTTGGATAAGATTTATGTAGCCCAATACTAGCCAATTCATTTTCAGAAAATCAGAAGGCAAGAAACATAGCTGGGATTGTGGTGGGCGCCTATAGTCCCATCTACTTGGGAGGCTGAGGCAAAGAAAATCGCTTAAGCTCAAGAGTTGGAGGTTACTGTGAGCTGTGATGCCATAGCACTCTACTGAGGGCGACATAGTAAGACTCTGCCTCCAAAAAAAAAAAAAATAATAAAAGCAAGAAACAATTACCAAAGAGTAATTTGAGTAATTTGCTAGCTAGGAAACAAAAGCAAATTAAGCAAGTTAAAAACATTAAATTTAAAGTTTTTTTTGCCAAATTGATAACTATTTTCATCTCTCAAGTTAAATTATAATTTAGAAATCACATTAATTCTAGTATAATAAAGTTTTCTCATTATAACTAGGGATTGAAGGATTTAAATTATTTTCAGAAATAATTTTCCAGGTTTTGGCTGCCAGAAATTACAGTTGAGAAATACTAAGTCTTTAAATGTATACATTGGGGGATGATAATTAAATTTAAATCAATGCTCTTTTGAATCCCCTTTATAACAAAATGTTTAAGTAGTCTTAAACTATTATAATAACTTTAACCAAGGGTATTTGTTTAATATAAGCATGTTAAATTAGGTCAAACTATAGGTCCCAATATAAAGGACAGAAAAGTTTGACAGAATATTGATTTATTCAGATGACCAATCAGAAGAAAAATGATATAAATGCAAGGTGCTATAAATGGAAGGAGACAGAAAGGTGAAAAGAAATTACTTAAATCTAGGACCAAAAGAATGTATACATGTTGCTTATTTATATATATACATATACACACAAATATTTTTAATATTACTCCATTAGTGAAACTTGTTTGAATATGATTGATTAAAAACCTACCCCTAAGACTTAAATAATGTTATCATTTAAATTCTAAAAATGATGGTAGGCCAGATTACACTATATTACCAGTGACTGAAAAAGATAGTGAACATCCTGCATCTTTGGGAGTCCCTGTATTAAAGCCAATATTAATAATAGCTACATCAAGTAATTCCTGTATATCAGGCATTGCCTTACGTGCTTTATACACTTTATATTATTTAATCCTCAAAACAACCTCATATGGAAGATATCCTCATACTACAAATAAAAGGAAAAATAGCAAAAAAGTCTAAGAACCATAAAACAGCTCATCAATACCGACATAATTATTTTCACAACTGTTCAGTAATGTAGGGGGTGGCATGTACTGTTATTCCTATTTTACGATAAGTAAACTAGAGGTCAAAATATTTTAATATTAAATCAGTAGAAGAACAAGTAAGTTGGCCTGCTTTTACTCCACACAAATTTATTTTAAGTGGGTAAGAATTATGGTCATTTAGAATGAACCTCATACTAACTAAAATACTAACTCATTTGATCAGCTACTGGAAGAAAAACAGCTTTAAAGGAGCATGATGGCTAAAAGCATGGGCTTTGGGGTCAGAGATAATCATGCTCCAATTATGTCTCTGCCATTTACCATATGCGTGGTTATGTACAAGTAATTTAATCTTTCTTGGCTTTAGTTCATCATCTCTAACAAGAGGATAAAAAGTATGTCTTTTAACCTAGTTGTTATGATGAATGAATATGATGGTACACACAAACCACTTAGTACAGCGATTGGTACAAAGTTGTTGGAGTTATTCTCTCCAGTGACATCTAGGAGATGTCATTTTTCAATGTAGTCACAATCCCCTCAAACTCTCATAGCTGTTACATTTTTACTATGTTACTCTTTATAGCCTTCTTTGCATTTCATAATCAAACAAATGGCTATAGCATTTTAGATAAGAGCTCCTAGATCATATTTTATTCAAATTTGTATCTTCTATGGTTTGTTCTTTTCTTCATAAAAATACCTTCATTTGTTTAAAAGGGTAGTCAACAGACACAGAGAAGCCAAAGTGAATAGCTTCAACACAATAAAATTAACATCAGCAGCAAATCCTCTTGCTGAAGACTTGAGAGACAGTGCACGTGTGCCAGAGTTGTCCACTGTTATTAAGGGGCACACACTATGCACTGTCCCTTACTGGTAGGTTTCATAAACAGATGAACAATAAATATCCATTGTAATAAACTGAAGAAAATGCTAAACCTCTAAGGGATGGAAATTTGTTATGTAATATGTGCAATTACATATTACATAACAACATAACATAATTCTTACATAACATAATTTATAACATAATTTCTATGGAGGAATATTTCTTTATGCCAAGATAGAAAATAACATTGCTAGCAATTTCACTATGTGAGTAAAATCAACAAATACCACAAAAGCGTTAGAGAGGGTAAGGTGGAATAGAAAAGTCCCTGGACTAACTCAAATTCCACAACTGTTCAGGTCTCCATTTCTTCATCCATAAAGTGAAGTTTTGGAATATTAGTGCTATAAGAAGTTTGATAAAAAAGACCTCCAATACCAAATAAGTTTGGGAAATATTTCATCTATATGCCTGTCTCTCTTGAAAGTTGGTAATACAGTTTAGTGTGTATTAAAGACTCTTACTAGCTTTATCTTTGTTCAGAAAGAAATCACATGCAGAAATACAAATAAATCAAATCAAACTGGAGCTGCTCTAGTTAAAGACAGATAGTAGGCAACCAAGAACCCTACTCATTCAGCCTATAATAAAATACCTCTATTCCCTTTCATTACAGAACTACAAAAGTTTCATGGAGAACCATTTACAAAGTATTCACTTAGAAGATCTCTGGGCTTGTTTCCTATAAACTGGCAAAAATATGTGGAATTGAGATGGATTCCTGGCAGCAATCCAAAATCTTAGTTAATGCAGGAGAACTAAACCCTTAGTGATAAGGAACTGAGAGGAAGCCAACAAGAACACTACATGTCAGTGGCAAATTTGTAACCCACACAAAGACCGAAGATCAAAGAGTAGGAGCAGATAAAGTGTAGATGTAGATTAGATATCCAAAAACCAAGGATAATCCAGACTAAAGCAAACAGGATAGAATACAGTTTAAGAAATGCACAGGACAGGTAGAACTGTCAGATACAATGTTTGTTTTTCTTGAGTTTAATATATTCACCATATCCAAGACAAGAGAGAAAATGAGAGAGTCTAGGTCTGGGGGTGATAGGACAGGAATATGAGCAGCACAGATCCTCTCTACATACCAGATCCAAGTGTCCAGAGAAGGTCCAGTAATGGAAGGGTTGGAGAATACATAGGAGATCAGACAAATGAATGGCCAAGAAAGAAAGATATATAACCAAAAGGGAATTTCAATTATTCTGAAGCCCATTTTACATGTTAATGAATTTTTCTCAGAACAACTTGCTAAAAGGCTAGATCTTAGGGAAAGATCTAAGAAAGAGGCAGAACAGATGTTTTTTGCTTAAACATGCTATGATTCTATGATTTCGGGGGGAATAAAGTTCTAAAGGAAGAGTAACTCAATGGACTTCTAAATTTTAAGTGTTGTTTTTAAATAATTTACATTAGAACAAAAAAATTCAATTCTCCATTTCTGGTCTTTATTGAGAAAAGGCTACCTATATGGTATCTTTAAAGAAAATTTTGTGATATTGTACTAAATTTAAAAATATGACTATATTAACTTTTACAACTGTAGCTTACCCCAGAAAGATTTCCCAGAACCAGTTTTACCAAGTGTTTCACATAGGAAAATGAAGGTGCACAATTGCTATTCCTAATGTGGGCACTGCAAGCATCCAGGACAGTCCGAACAGAAACCCGAGCATAAATAACATCCTCACACATTCCAAGAAGTATGCTATTGAGATGGTCTCCAAGCTTGATAGGCTGAATGTAAAGAAAGAAAAAGCCATGTTAACAAACATCAGTGTTGACTTATCTCAGTCATTTAAGAAAAAAGAGAAAAAAATAAATATTAGTAAGTCTTTTCTTTAATATGAGACAAACAATTCTAGAAATCACAGGAAGCACACTAAATATACTTTACATACTTGGAAGAAATGAATTCCTTTTCTATTAGCATATATACCTTCCTGCACTTTACCTTTTCATAGCCCAGAAAAATTAATAGCAGAAGAGGATTAACTTACACATCCCTAGATCGGAAGTTTTAGAGAAAAACTCTAGGCCTTTTTTTTTGTTACTGTTGGTATGATAAAGAAGGGCAATTCTTTGATTATTTAAATACTTTGATAAACAGTTACCACACACACACACATACACACTCCCCATTGTAGGGGAATAAACTATTTCCTAATAGTCAATAAAATGTGATACATTCAACTTACATAATTTGATACTCATACCATAACTTGAAGGAGATTTTAAATATTGCCATGATCCAAGATCATTTAAATATAAATTCTCATTATGCTGCTCAGAGAAGCCAGGAAGTGAATTTTTTAAAATTAGTTAACATATTTTATAGGATATTATATCTTAAATGGCCAATAAGCACACGAAAAGGTGGTCAGCATCATTATTCACTAAGAAATATAAATTAAAACAGCTAAAATAAGAAGCCACTCCATGCCCGATAAAATGGTTAAAAATAAAATGTCTACTAATTGGTAGACATTTGGTAGACATTACCAAGACATTGGTATTGGTAAAGGAGTGGAGCAACTGAAACTCACATCAGTTTAAACTGGTTTATCCACTTTGCTCTAAATAAATGCCTTCTCTATAACTCTTCCACTTCTCATCCATTCGGATATTATTTTATCCTTTAGGTCTCAGCTTAGATGCAATGTTCTCTAAGAAACCGGTCCTCACCCTGCAAGTTTAGCCAGAAGCTCCAACTATTTCTTCACAGCACCTCCATTTTCCTTAACATAACATTCACGGCGTCATGTTGTTATTGACTATTTAGCTGTCTGCCTTACAATAGCCTCCACAAGTATGGGTGACTGTAGTCCTAAATGTCTAATACAGTGTCTGACACTAGGCAGATAATAAATACTTTTAAATTAGTATTAAACATTTCAAATGATTATGATTTCTGATCATAAAATACAAGTTTATATTTCCTAATTTATATATTACTGATACTGAATTATTTCTACTTATTAGAAGAGTATAAAGTCTTAATTATTGACCATTATCATATTTTACATGTAAGTCAGGTTGCATAATAAATGACATCAATATTTCCAGTAATAATTTAACTTTCTCATTTGTATTTACAGAATTAAAACTGAAGTGAGAATGAAAATCTACAATATTTTTCATGATGTAAAATGAAACCAAATCAAGTTGAAGACTATCATCTATCTTTTATATATCTTAAGATATTCTGATTTTAATTAAAACCTAAAATGCTTATTTCTTATATTTAATAAGAATAAATACATCTATTTATAATAGAAAACTAAACATTTTTATTTTTGACTTCTAAATGCCTAAAATATAATTCTATATATATCTTTGCCCTGATGAAATATAGCTATTTTAAAATTTTTAATTAATATTTACTACTATATTATATGTAGTAATATCATATATATTACTATTTACTACGTACAATATTATAAGTAGTAATATTACATATATTACTACTTACTACTATATTATTATACTATATCATATTAATCTTTAGGAATCAAAATTATTTTAGAAAATAATGACTAGAAGCAGTCCATTGGTCATCTGAGCTTAAGACCTCAAAAAGTGTTAATTTAATATCTGGGTCTATTGTTGCAGGGGTAGTGAAGTATGTTTCCAAAATGTTAATAGAAAAAAGTACAGAAGAAACTCCATAGTTGACTACTTCCCTATGGTGACCACCTCCTTAGTTGACTTGATTCTCATAGACTGAACATGTACCATATCAGTATAGCAGGTCTAGTTCCTTATGTTGACCAATTTATTACACTCCCATGTGTGGGAGGGTCAACTTACAGAGGTTCTACTGTAACTAAGTTCTCTCATACTATACTCTGAAACACAGGCTACTATTCCTAGAGTTTTTGCATCAAAAAGGTAATACTTTCAGTATAAATCATCAAAAATATTTATAATCCTTTTTATCAGTCATTAAATTAAAGGAACTAAAATAAACTTTCATTTCTCTTGCTATAACTTTTGAAGAGGCCAGCTCCATTTCACAAACTGAATTGTTGAAACCTGATTAGTGACTGCTACAATTCTAAGAATAAATATCTTAAAAATGAATTTTTTAGTACTTTATTAGTTCATTCTGAAAGTATCACATTATTAATGTGAACAACCAACACAGAAATGCTCGTATGTCTGACAGCATGCTGTAGAACACATGTAAATATGTGGAAGAGCTTTTTTAAAAGTGTAAAATTGTGCAAATGTATGAAGTTTGACATACGTAAAAACTTGACTTACTTGGCTCTGAGGTACTTCGTGATCAGCCCCCCAATACAATGTCATTCCAAGAGAATAAATATGGATCTAGGGACAGAATTTTTAAAAATAATTTTATGGTAAAATAAAATAAAGAATGTAGTATGTACTATAAATTCAGAATTTTTGTTCCAAAGAAAATATAAAACACTATATGAGAAAATCATCATTCTATATTTTGCATAAAAGTTCAGAGCTTAAAATAGAAAATAAGAGCATGAAAATTATTAGAATAGATTTTTTTCTAATTTCTCAACTCACCCTATTTTTTTAAATTTCAGGTTGTGGGAGTACAATCAGTTAGATTCCATAGTTGCCATTTGTAAAGTTAAACCCAACCTGGGTTTAACTTGACTCAACCCTGTCCTCATTTCTCCTTTCCTTTCCTGCTTGAATTTCATTGAGCTTTTCTCTCATGCAAGCATGTATACATCAACTTACTAGTTTCAATTTAGCACTGGGTAAGTGTGATGTTTGTTTTTCTCTTCCTGTGATACTTAGAAGAATGGTGTCCAGTTCTATCTAGGTTATTGCAAAAGATACATAACGTTCATCTTTATTATGGCTGAATAATATTCCGTGGTATTCTCAGCCCAACCTTTATGAGTATCATTTTTAAGGCTTTATTTAAAGTTTCTTTATGCAAATTCAAGTAAATATGAATATGTATTCTTATTCCCCCTTCTTTTATAAAAGGGTAGAAACTATAAATCACTACATGCTTTGTATTTTTATTTTATCAACAGAGATATTTCCATGTAAATGCTTAAAGATCTTATCTTTTTTAAACTGCTGCATAAAATTCCATTATATGGTTGCAGCATTGTTTTTTTTAGCCAATCTGTTATTAATGTTCAATTAAGAGTTTTTTCATACTTTAGTTATTATAAATAATGTTTCAACAAATAGCCTTGTGATAAGTCTTTTTGTACATACAAATATTTCTCTTTAGCTGATTCTCAGAGATTATTAGTGAATGGATAAATCATCTATAATTTTGATGCATATTATCAGATTCCTCTATATAGAATTTGTACCGTTTTGCCTTTCTACCAGCAACATGTAAGAATTTTTTCACAAGCCTTGTTCATAGAATGTATTCTAAAGATTTGGGGTTTTGCCAATCTGAAAAGAGAGAATAAAATTCACTGCAGTTTTGATTAGCATTTTTCTCACTACAAATAGGTAGCATGGCACAGTGATGAGAGGCTGCATCAGAGGATTTTCCTTTTGTGGTGTTTGCTTTGTTTCTTAAAAATTGGGGGAAGGGGGAACAACATAGGTTTATGTGGATAGGAAGGATCCCACAGGGAAACCTGGAAATGTGGGAAAGAATGCAGATTTCTGGAGCAACACTGTTGAGTGGGCAGGAGGAGAGGGAAGCTAATGCACAGATGGAGTATTTGGCTTTACCAAGAAGCACAGATAGTCCAAGCGAGGAGTAAGGAAGGAGGAAGAGAAAAGTAAAGTAAGGAGGCAGAGAAGGTGGTGAAAGTATCTTGGGAAAAGTCTCTCCTGACTGTTTTTACTTTTTCTCTATAAGACAAGAAGCAAGATTATCAATTATATAAAATCATCTTTCCTTTTTCCTTCTGTGAAGAGATTCAAGGCTAAACTTTTAGCCCATCTCTATCAATACTGAATTCTTATCATGCGTTTTTTTTTTTCTTGCACTAACCTTTCTCTGATTTCATCTTATGTGCTTGCCTTTATTTCACTCTGCTCCTATTTTTCCTTTTTATTTTTAAATTCTATCCACTGTCTTAAATCTTCTGTAAAAATCAGTGAGACAAATGAGTAAAACTGGGTACTCTTCTTATAATCTCACAGCACTTTAATTTACTCTTTAAATTGTTTCCTAAATTATAAAAGTTATTCCACTTCCCAATTATTTTCATGACTCAATTTTTAAACATTTAAATTTTTTATAATGATATTCAAGGCTTACTCTGATCTGCTTCCACTTCCATTTTGCAAGGAGATTTTAAAGTTTTCTTTCTGTCATCACTCTTTCCCTATTATAACTGAAACACTTCAGGACTACTAGATAATTTCCTATTGGCAAAACACATCCTTCTGTTTCTCAGCTTTTCTTGAGCTGTTCTTTCCACTGATATTTTTTCTCCATCTCTGTTAGTGAAAGTCTATCCATCATTGATAAGCCAGAGACGATGTTTTCCATTATATATGCCATAAAATACTTTCAAACAGGATAAAACATCTGTATTTATAATAAAGCAGTTAACTAATATTACTTTGTTACACAGTTAGGTGAGTGCTTGTTTATTTTCCTTGAAGGAAGGAGTCTTTTTTTAAAAACACATCCTTCTATCCCTCTTAGCTACTGAAATGTGTTTAGCTACTACAATGTGTGTGAAGTTCAAGATACCACAGTGCAGACTATGAGTATCACATTTCTCTTTAGACTTCTTTTCAAAGAACCTTGTATGTAAACAACTTTTCAAAGAGCCTCAAGTGAGGCTGGGCACGGTGCCTCACGCCTATAATCCTAGCACTCTGGGAGGCTAAGACAGGTGGACTGCCTAAGCTCACAGGTTTAAGAACAGCCTGAGCAAAAGAGAGATCCGATCTCTAAAAATAGCCAGGCGTTGTGGCAGGCGCCTATAGTCCTAGCTAGTTGGTAGGCTGAGGCAAGAGTATCGCTTTAGCCCAAGATTTTGGGGTTGCTGTGAGTTATGACACCACAGCACTCTACTGTGGGCAACAAAGTGAGACTCTATCTCAAAAAAAAAAAGAAAAGAAAAAAAAAGCCTCATGTGAAAAACATTTTTCATAGCGTTAGCTTAAAGGATGAATTGCATTCTCAGTCATATTAATTTTGATTTGTGATATGGCCAGAACATTAAAATTCTTTATTATGTGTACTTTGCAATATGCCAAATGAGTTGCTATATGTTAATAATTTTTATATATGACTATATGAAAATAAAATAATTTTTATTTATTTATTTATTTATTTTGAGATAGAATCTCACTATGTCACTCTTGGCAGAGTGCCATGTTGTCGCAGCTCACAGCAACCTCAAACTCTGGGGCTTAAGCAATTCTCTTGCCTCAGCCTCCCAAGTAGCTGGGACTACAGGCACCCGTCACAACACCCAGCTAATAAAATAATTTTAAAGCTAAGTTATATAATTGTACACTAGCTGATCAACTATATATACAGTGTAATGGTTAGTTGTATCAACTCCACTGGAACAGATATTTGGTCAAGCATTCCAGGTGTTTCTATGACAGTATTTTTGGATAAGATAAACATTTAAATCAGTAGACTGAGTACAGCAGAATGCCCTCCTAATGTGAATGGGCCCCTTCCAATCAGTTCAAGAGCTGAAAAGGACAAAAAGGCTTACTCTCCCCTGAGTAAGAGAGAATTATTTTTGCCTGCCTTTAAGCTGGGATATTAGTTTTTTCCTCCTTTGAATTCAAATTAAAACCTTCCTTGGATTCCACGGGTTCTTTGGTTTTGACTTGGACTGGAACTACACCATCAGCTCTCCTGAGTCTCTGGCTTTGCAAACTTGCCGTGAAGTTCTTGGAACTTGTCACCCTACATAATTACATGAGCCAGTAGGACTACCCATCTTGACCCTCTCAATTATGGCAAACAAAAGTGTCTTCAAACATTGCCAAATTTTCCATAAGAGGTAAAATTGCTTCTAGTTGAAAACTACTACTTTAATCTATATAATCTTTCCCAGGATTAAAAGTCTAAAAGGAGAGATACATGAATGTTTATATATTCACCTAGAAGTGGTAAATTTGTGCTAAGGAAATTGAAGATAAGAAAAGATTACTCCGATTATAGAAGATTCAAAAGAAACTTAAAATGGAGTTAAGCTGAGACCTAAAACATAAATTATGTCTCTCTCTCTCTCTGCTCTCTGAATATTCTGCAAAGATCTACTACTATTGTGTATATTCCCTGTATCATCATCATCACCATTATTTCCTTTTTGTCTGACTCTCTATCAGCCTCCTAGTCCTTTAACAGTAAGGACTACTTATTCATTTTAGTAACTCTATGGCCTTTTATAGCATGGGCATCTGATAGCTCCTCAACTGATGCTCACTGAAAGAATGGATGGTACATGGGATGTGGAAATGTGAAATTGAGGGGGAAAAGCATTACTATGCAAAAGAGTGAAGCCAAAAAGCACAGGACCCGTCTAATAATCACTGGTACAGCCTATGTAGCTGAAAAAAAAAAATCAGAAGGCAGATGGGACCAAAATTTTTCGGAGATAGTAACTTAATGAATGTTTTTAGGAGAAAAATAACATGATAAAGGGAATTAATTTGACAGTATTGGGCGAAGAATCAAGAAGAAGAAATTGGAGTTAAGAGATTATGACAAAAGTGTAGCAGAAGAGAAATGGAGGCCGAATGAGAGCCCTGGAAATAGGGTTGAAGAGGAAAGGACCGGAATGGCTGAATTTAAGAAATGAACTTGAGAAATTTAGACAATGAAGTATATATATGAAAAAGGAAGACTCAGCAATGAAAACACAAAGAAAATGTGACATAGAAAGAAGAGAGTTGAGGAAGTTCATCAATATAACAAATATCTTTATTATAATATATTGGAATATCAACTCCATGTTGGAGGTCTTTGTCCCATTTACCTCTCTATTACTTGACCTAGAATAGCATTTGACATATAATACTGATAGTTTATACTTAATGGATGCTTACTATGTGCTGAGTACTATTCTAAGTACTTTATAAGTAGTATCTTGTTTAACTTTCTTATTCTTTTTTTTTTTTTTGAGACAGATCCTCAAGCTGTCACCCTGGATAGAGTGCCGTGGCATCACAGCTCACAGCAACCTCCAATTCCTGGGCTCAAGCGAGTCTCTTACCTCTGCCTCCCAAGTAGCTGGTACTACAGGTGCCCGCCACAATGCCTGGCCATTTTTTTTTGGTTGCAGCCGTCATTGTTGTTTGGTGGGCCCGGGCTGGATTTGAACCCGCCAGCTTAGGTGTATGTGGCTAGCGCCTTAGCCTGTTGAGCCACAGTCACCGAGCCAACTTTCTTATTCTTATTTAACTATCTTACTTAACCCTATGAGGTAAGTATTATTATTAATCCCTTATAGATAAGGCACCTGAGGCATAGAGGGGTTAAATAAATTGCCTGAATTCATATGTCTTTTAAGTGACAAAGCCAGAATTCTCCCCAGAGCACACATTTGATAAATATGTGTTGAAAAATAAAATTGGGAATTGGAGAACATTCCCTAGTAAAGTAACACAAGATTGGAAAAGCAAGTTTCTAATGTACTTGGTACTAATATGAAACCAGTAGATGAACAAGTACATGCCCACACAAGAGAAAAACATAATTAAATTCAAGTGGGAGAAAGGAGGAAGAAAGAAAGGGAGAAGAGAGGGGAGGTGGGAGGGGAGATTAGGGGAGCAACTGCAACTTGGACTTTACCTAACAAACGCAAACAATGTAAGCTAATCATCTGTACCCTCATATTAATCTGAAATTTTAAAAAAATTTTTAAAAAAGAGAGAAACAAAAGAAAAATAGAAAATTGGGCCAGGTGCAGTGGCTCAAACTTATAATCCCAGCACTTTAGGAGGCCAAGGGAAGAGGAGGCTAGATTGCCCAGGACTGTGTCTTTACAAAAAAGTTACCAAAAAAAAAAAGAAAGAAAATAGGATAATATCTTTTATTTTTATTTATAAATATTAGTTATCTATTTTTTGAGACTTTGGAAAACAAAAATAATAATAAGAAGTTAATTGATGACTCCATCCTGATCCTCAGAGTCAAGGCATTCTATAATAGACATCCTCTTATTTGACAATGTGAATGTTACTTTCTTTGCATTACTATTATTATTATTGCTTAATACTTCGTTGCAGCAATTGTCTGATTTCTTTTCTGAATGTATTTATCTTCATTTGTTCTTTGCGAGGTTTTGGTTTCTAGTCCTTAAACATTGTTACTGTTGTTAAATTTTAAGCCTTTTTAATTTTGTGAAGGTAAAAAGTGAAAACCTAATAAACACATGTATATGTAAAAATAAAATAAATAAAAAAATAAAAAAAGGAATGGAGAAAATAGGATAATAGTAAAATTGTTATTGAGAATCGTCCAGAATGCTTTGTACCTCTATATCCATTTTCTCTATGGTGAGCCTTCACAGATTTGGCTTACTGACCACAAAACACAGGCTCGGTGAGAAACTACAGTCTGATGTGCAGATACCACATATACATTCATCTCTGGATCTTGGTGAAGAACTAAGAGCTGCTTTATGTGTACTAACCAGCAACACACCCTTGAGTTGTATGGCTACACATTTATTAGCAACAAATCACAGATATCTTTGGGTTAAAAAAATCTTTAATCATTTTTATTCACTTAATAAATGTTGAGAGCCTCCTAATTGCCAGATATGGCATAGAACAACTATTCTGAAACTTTGTTTTGAGCTGTGTCAGAGTCACCTGAAGGGCTTGATAGACCACAAGTTGGGGGCTCTATGTTCAAAGTGTCTGATTCAATATGTCTGGGAAAGGATCTGAGAACCTGCTTTTCTTCATTTTGACCTACAACCTCTTTTCTTCCTTTAACCAGGCTGCTAATGCCCACACAAATGACTCTAAATGGAATCCTATTTTCACTTATCTAAATTCTACTCCTCTTCACAGCCTAACATAAATGCTACCTTCTTTGTGATACCGTTTTGTACTAAAAATTAACTGTTCCTCTAACAGAGTCTCAAAACACTTTACCCTATTAAACAGTATTTGTTTCAGCCTGTGCTATATTATAGATTGTTCTATACATATTAATCAGAATCAACTTTCTATTTATTTCTGTATCTTCCTCATGAGCACAGTATTTTATACACAGCAGACATTCAATAAGTGTGTCATATTTATAAACATGCATTAATAAAAGCTAACTTTTTAAATACTTTTTAACTTCATAAATTTTTTAGAACTATATTGAATTCTTAGACAAAATAAATATGAACTTCTTTGAATACATGATCATTTAAAATTCAATAAAATTTTCAAGCAGGGTAGTCCATTGTCTTTTCTTACCCTACCTCCATCAAAATCTAAAACAAAATCAAACAAAAAAGATTTAACAGTTACCTTTTCAACATCTGAGAGAGAAGTTAATGACTGATTTTGAAGAACCTCTGGTGCAGTGAATACTCGAAGATCCTGATTGGAAATATTTTCATCTGTAAATGACACACTACCAGATGGTAGCAACAGCAGAGACCATGGAGAAATAATGAAGCCAAGGACAGCAGGATCAGCTATGCTTACTGGTTGTAATTGCATCATAAAAAGAAAATAAAAAGATAATTGTTTAAAATTATAATCGGAAGAAAAAAAAATCACTTCAAAGGATATCCCAGCCTATTTATACAGATGTTAATGTGTAGTTACATACACCAAATCAACATGGTACAAAAAGAATGGATTTCATGTAAATACAACTGCTAGCATTATTAACAACATTTGATTAAACTTAACCTTTCAAATCTCATTGAATATCCTAGAAACTACAAATAGAGAACTTTCATTGTTGGTCATGGAATTAAACTTGGTTCAAGTGTTTTATCACAGTCATAATATAGATACGGGTAAGGATTAATAATTCTTAAACTTTTTCTGGATCATGGGTTATTTTGAAAATTTGGCAAAAAGCTATGGTCTCTCTTTCAAGGACATTACTCATAATGTAAAACTCTCTGTATATTCTGAAGTTCAGCAGATCTACTTACAATCCATTTATAGACCCCAAGATAAACAACTGTCTATGATTTACAAGATAGTGTTTTGAAATGATTAGAAAGCAGTTCCTTTGAAAATGCATCAAATTTGGAATTAGTAAAGTTTTTAACTACAATAAAAGTTTCTTTTTTTGAGTCAACATATATATTTTGCTTTAATTTAGATTTGTCTTGTTTACATTTGTTTATTATTTCACTAGAATGTCAAGCGACTTGTTCTGTACCACCAAATATGATCAATGGGGTCTCAATTTTTTCTTTAATGTTTGCCTCAGAACTTGTGCTTAAGAGTATCAACAAAATAAATTCCTTAGAATTCAAGAGACCTCCCAAAAGTAAAGCTAGGCTTAACAAAACAGACTAATTAGAAGGAAATTCACTGTGTCCGCCTATAATAAAATAAAGTTAATATAAGCTTTAAGGTAATTGCTAGGTGAAGTGAGTTACAGACTCAAGAAAATGCTACTGAAATGTCACAAGAGGCCTGTGACTGCAAATGTTTATATTATTCAATATAAACAGGTTATATTGATATCACAATATGTCAAACTACAATAAATTGACAGACGTTCATAAAACTGTTTGTCAAACATACATACAATATCTATGCTTTCCTGAAAATATCTTTCATCAGAATTGAATTGTATTTTCTGGCTTTTAAACCTCTATCTGTGGTCAAGATCATCAGAATTTGACTTTTGTCAAAAATAGGAAACTAGGCCAGGCGTAGTAGCTCATGCCTGTAATTATAGCACTCTGAAAGGTCAAGGTGGTCTTGAGCTTAGAAGTTCAAGACCAGCCAGACTAGGAGCGAGACCTCGTCTCTACAAAAAATAGAGAAGTTAGCCAGGCACCTTTTAGTCCTGGCTACTCAGGATGCTGAGGCAGGAGGATCACTTGAACCCAGGAGTTTGAGGTTGCTGTGAGCTAGGCTGATGCCACAGAACTCGAGCCTGCCTGGGCAACAGAGTGAGATTCTGTCTCAAAAACAAATACTCCTCCCCCAATAAAACCCCCAAATAACCAAAAAGTAAACTATTAAAATTCCTTCTTCCTCTAAAGATTAAAAAACTCCTGAATCTGAGACATATCCTTAATGACTGTGCTAAAGAAGAAAAATATGTATGAATGCCACCTTTTAACTAGTCAGGACATCTTATGTTGCAATGAAGCAGTGTTGGAGATCAACGATCCTCATAAACTCAACGAACAATACATCAGATGGCTGAAACATGGCTCACAATTCTTATGGCAAAATATACTTCAATAATTCATCACAACATATACCTGGTAATCCTTGGTATAGTGTTGCCTTTTGTAGCCACTTTACCAATTTTCTGCTAAAAGCCTGTGGTTAGGCTTTTAGCAGAAACAACACACAATCCAGCTAGAAAAGAACTTTAACAAGGCAGAACAATACTTTTCTTGATAAAAGATTTCACATTACAGACGTTATAAGAGAGCCTAAAATAAATTCCTGCAGAATTACCAACTACGGGGAATAAACACTTAGAGACCAGTGAAAGTCAATGTACTAATATCTAGTGTGAGATGATGGCCTACAACCATAGTGGTAGCAACCGTGGGTTAAGAAGCTCCTGGAAATGGAACATATTTTAGAGACAGTGACCACAGAATTTCCTGACAAACTGGATGTGACGTGCGAGAAAAGGAGGAGCCTGTATGACACTAAGGTTTTGATCTGAATAACTGTAAGGCTGGAGTGCCATCAACTGAGATACAGAAGAAGATTCTCAGCCCAGGTTGCTGAGGTTGGTGATGGGAGGTGGTAGTAGAAATTAGAACTTTACTTTGAGACCTGTTAAATTTAAGATATCTGTTAAATATTCAGGCCTTTGATCTGGAGTGTGGGAGAAAGGTTAGAGCTGCAGATATGCCCACTGAATGGGCTCACAGGAGGGGTGTATGGCACACCTCTTGGGTGCAGGATATAACTACAAGAGGGACTCTACCTAACAAATTCAAATTTGATTGTACCCTCACATTAACCTGAAAAAAATATATATATATATATATTCTAAACTATCAACAGGAGACTTATAGATATATCTGTTAAAAAAAGAACTGTGGATATATTTTGGGACTCACTGGCTTAAATGGCACTTAAAGCCATTCCTCTTCCGTATCCTTGGTCACAGACTGATCTTATCTCCTCCCCAACGTGTTAGCACTAACCAGAAACTGCTGAAGATGAAAGCAATCTATAATTGTTTATTACCTACCCTGAAATTACTATGAGATTTATTCACTTACTAGCACAACCAGGGTCAATACAATTATTATTACCTGGCAAAAACTACCTATTTGCTTTTTTTATATAAGCTTTGTTGTTTTTGGCACACAAGTATGGTACTTATTTATGTGGTACAATATGATACTTTGATACATATATTGTGTAATAATGGAACTATATATTTAAAATTTTGCTTTATTAATAGGTGTTCATTTTTATTGAATATCTAAAGTACATCATCGTTGTAAGTACTATGTATATTAACATATCTTCTCAACATTACAGGTCATTTGCTAATAGAATCCAAAGTATTGGAAGAGATAAAATATGTGCATAAATAAATACAGGACATAAAGTACAAGGTGTCTAAGAGAGAAACAGATAACACAAAAGAGAGTTTAGAGGACGTATACTTCAACTACAATAATTAATTTCTTTTTTTATATATGGCCCTTTAAAATGGGTAGGACTTAACCATGGTAAGGGTAGGATTCCAAAGGGAAGAAAAAGCCAAAGCAAAGGCATGTGGTCAGGAAATTGCTAAGTTTGTACAAGGAGTAGCAGGAATTCTGGTCTCAGGAATGGTGGAGAGCAGTGAGAAACAGAATTTCCAAGATAGGTCAGACTTTTGCTTTTTAAAAAACCCACACAGAGAAATGACAAAAATATTTTCAAATGTGATTTTTAAATAGCTTGTAATAAAGCTAAAGCAACTGTGACAACTAACTACACCGCCATAGCAATTTCCAACACACACACACACACACACACACACACACACACGTCATTTAAGTACTGAATTCCTGAGAAACCATAATCAAACCATAAAATATATATATGTATTTCTTTCCATAATGAAAGTTTTGTGGAAGCTGCATTTTATTTGAAAATCCACCCATTTTGCTAACATACATTTTAATATTGTAAACAAAAATAGAATCTGCAGAGACAATGCAACAAGAATGCTTTAAACTCATGTACAGAATTGCTTTCCTACAATGAACTATCCTTCTTAAGGCCCCGCTCAACCCAAATGTCAAGATATATTTATACAAAGCACCAATCAACAGTACAGTTTAATTCTTCGTTTACTAAACTCTTGTCTAGGCATTAATTTTAAAGATACTATTTCCCCTTATTTAGAAGGTACATGATCTTAACATGGCACGAGCCAAATAAAAGGTTCAAGGATTTTGTCCCTCATCCCTCCCCCCGTAACACCTCCTAGAGTTTTACTGCATAAAATATATTTTAAAATAACATTGTAAAGTATCATGAAAACCTACAAGTGAGGGAATTTAGAGCTGTGTCTAAAACTGGTCTTTAATTCTTCATTCTTGTCTAACAGAAGGAATTTAAAACAAATGTATTCAAAATCATTCAAAGACTGCTAACATAAGAATATTTTAAAATGAGATTCCAAAAGCTTGTAAGTTTATGTCCTATGCTTTAGTTGTATGCTGATTGTACTCAACAATGCTATTATTATGAAAGAGTAAATCTGACATGAACTGATTCCAAAAGTCTATTTATAGACTTTTACCAATATTCCACAGAAAAAGTTGCTTAAACAGAATTTTAAGTGGCTAGAGACAAAGTTAGAAATAAGCAGAAATTTGATACTAAGAAATAGCTTAGAGCGTCTTTCCAAAGTTCTCTTAAACTAAGATCCATGAACCACTTTATAGTCATACATTTTTTTCCTAAGGGATCTTACCATTTCCTTTAGATTGTATCCCCCCCATCTTTTTTTTTTCCCCCTCCACCTTGAGGGTTACTGGGCAACAAACTCAGTAAGGGAACACTAATAGAAAGTATCAGGAAATTGTCTTGGGACTTAAAACAACAATGACACTGTTTTGACCTTAAAAAATCTCTTTGCCTGTTCAAACATAAGAAAAGAAATTACAATCCTCCTATTTTACATTTTCTATTAAGAAGTTTGGCAAAAAACAATACAGAGGCCACTGTTCCAAACTCTGACAGAATTTGATGAAGTCACTCTACAGTACAGAATTCTCTCAAAAATTCACTCGTGTATATAGGGTGGGATCACACCTATGGTGCATAATGC